>CM076574.1:1254944009-1255141831 GCA_034641835.2 Pinus albicaulis
GAATAACTATTTAAATCTTATTTAGATAATATTCCTTGTTAAATATGACCAAATCACCCACCATTAATCAAATAAATCATTATTTATTTGATTATATCCCAACCACTTCCTTAAAAAGATAAATAAATCATTTATTTATTTATTTTTTCACTAATCAAGGGATTTGACCCAAGTCAAACACCCTTTCCCTCCAACAAATAATAATAAAATATTCCATAGAGGTGGATCTAGATTTGGTTAACATTATTTTAATCATGCACCAAGATCTAGAATGACCCAATATTTTGTTATAAATAGGAGGGTTTTCCCCTTCATTCTTCACCTTTTGTTGCATACTAGATCACTCGGGATCTATACACTTGGTCTCATTTTCTGCCATTTTTGCTCCCATTGAGCTCTATTTTCTGCATTGGGTTTTCTACATCTACAAGAGAGAGAAAGCTTAGATCTGAAGTGCTGAGGACTACAAAGAACCCATCCCATTGAGGAGATCTGGATACACCTTCTTGTTTCCTCCTAGGTGCCCTGTAATATAAAAATTCATTCAAAAATCGTGTTCTTGTCTTGTCTGTTGGATGCATGGAGCAAACTCTTTACTTTACTACTTAATGTCTTTCCATTTATAGATCTGTTTGTTGCAGGATTTTAACTACTAATCGCAGATCTGAAGATGTTTTGCAGCCTCTATTGTTGTTAGGGCTATTAGTTATGCGTAGCTAAAGTGGTTCTTTTTCGTACACTTCGATGAAGAATTCATACTAACAAATGGCGACTCCACACGGGTTTTAAATTACGACCGCTGTCGTTTTTCATATTCCTGCATATCCAGCTACTTCAGGCCCTAGGGCTTCTTTTCAGCTGCTTAGTTTTCCTCTTTTTGTGTCATTTTTCTCACATAAAACCCTAAAAACTTAAAATTTCTAACTTCCGTGTGTTTCTGGCCCTATTGCGCAGGTAAGCGACACCAGCCGCAACTGAGACGACAACTTTTCTGAAAATCTGCCGCCGAGACAACCGGAACGGGGGGTCGCACTTTTTGGCCCATAACCTGCGACCTGGACCTCCAAGTCACACTTTCAAATTCCGTTTTCTAACCGCACTCGTATCAGTCGTAAAATCACGACCCGCCTTTTTTTTCCAAGATTTTTTCTGCAATTTTTCCGGGTCTCACAAGCAGGCCTTCTGCTGGTCTTCCAAATTGTCTCGTTCAAATTCTCCGCCTCGACCAAGATCTCGATCTCTCGTTTTACTCATCTAAGTGGGAACCGTTCTTAGGGCTTTAGTACCCTCCACTTTTTGTGGAAGAGTCTTAGTCAAGCTTCAATTACTGCCGTAGCTTCAAATTTCCCCTTTCCAGACATCTCACCCGTTCGTATCCATTGAAATCAGCCTCTTTTCCTTTCAAATCACCTCTTGTCGTTTTGTTTGGACCTCCTTTTGACAGCCTCCGCCTCACCCCCTCTGGTTTTTGCTTATTTCCTTCCCTTTTTCCAGCCACCTTGCCTCTGTCTCTTGGCTGTGATCTGCACCTCTTGCCCGCAGCTTTATCCTCCAGATCTCTGTCCCTCTTGACCCTAGATCTGTTGAGCTCCCTTTATGTGTGTTTTACATAGTTTTTCCCTTTCTTTTTAGCATAGTTGTGAGAGACCCACCTTTTTGGGTTATATAGATGCATACGTAGCTGTTATTTTTCTGTTATTTCAGCATTATACTCTGTTCTCTGTAGGTTTATTTTCAGCTACGCAGCACACTTTTTCTTTCTCTCAACAACGGAAAGGGTTTAAAAATTAAAATTAACGCACACCACACACTGACCCTAAGTGAAGAAGCGCCTGGTTAACACCACCTGGCAAAGACTCTAAAATCAATTGTCACTGCACCTTATCTACCCTTGACCTTTCTTGATTCTGTCCCTTTCTGCCCTTGTCAGTTTCCTTCTTCCTGTCATCATTGCGCCCCCAAGGCGCCTTTCCTGGAGACTTCTTGGCCTTCACCCTCAGTTTCCGGTTGATCGACCTGCTCCGCACTGCCGTCGTCGAGCCAGTCCACCTTCGAGTCCGCACTCCGACTCCTCTCCTGATTCATCGGGTCCTCCTTCTCCGTCTGGTTCTCCCCCTGTTACCTTCACTATGTCTGGTCCAGGGCCTAACGCTAGCGGTTCTCCCGGCCCCAATGCCGGCCCTACTTCTAGCGGAACCGCCACAAACACTACCCCGTCCACCCCTGTGCTGCCGTACATTGCAGGCCTCAGCCTCCCCGATTTTCATCAGTTGATTAATGACCCCATTCACCACAATGCTACCTGGCCCGCTATGCCCACCAAGTTGCCCTCTGATATCCCTAAGTTCGAGGGCCTTAATGGAGAAGATCCAACCAATCACGTCCGGTCTTTCCACATGTGGTGTTCCTCCAATTCCATTACCGATGACTCCATCCGTCTTCGTTTGTTCCAACGCATGCTTACCGGCGAAGCTTCTAAATGGTATGTTGAACAAGCCACCTCTACCCATACCACCTTTGAGACTCTTGCCCAAGCCTTTTTGTCGTACTTCCAGCTCCCTCTCCGATACGATACTGGCACAGAGCTCTTGACTTCCTTTAAGCAAGCCTCTTCAACACGCCTTTCCACTCATGTTCAGAAATGGCGACGAAGACGGAGCTTATGTCGAGCCCCTCCCTTCAAAGATCGGGTTTACATGGACTGGTTCCTGCGCACCCTTCCCGCTCCCATCGGCAAAGATGTCGCCTCCCACTTTCCTCAAACTGAAGAAGCAGCCCTCCAAATAGCTTTGAAATATGACCTGATCTACGCTCAGTCTGGTTATGTTTATACCGTCCTTCCTCACATCCCCAGGCCCGGTGGCGCTAACGCCCCGGGGGCATCTCATTCCGCCGACGGTATCGTTGGAGCCCTTTCCCATCCATACGCCCAACCTCCTATGGGCTATGGTCTCCCTCAGGGAGGGGCCAGCTCCTCCGGCACTTTTCCCCCTCCCGGTAACATGTATCCAGGATACGGCATGCCTCCTCCTTTTTTCCAACCTCCTGCTTACCCTAATGTTGCCCACCCTACCCATTACCCTTATCCGCAGCCTGGTGCGCCAGCTCCTCCAGCATATGCGCTTCCTCCTCCCTTGCCTCCTCAACCCCAGCAACAGCACCTACAGCCCCCTCCAAGGCAAGTATTTGCACAGCAGGGCGCGACTAATCCCCCTTCTTCTCAAAGAAGGTGGAGAGGAAACCAAAACCAATCTGCCCCCGGTACCCGAGGACCTAATTCCGGTGTGGACCCTAGCACCAGCAACCAGCAACAGGGAAGTCAGCCCAAGCCGGACAGGCCGCTTCGCACCAACAAGCCCTGTTCGTGTTGCGGTGTTTATGGTCATTACACCCACGATTGTCCCCTCTTACCCCAGATGCGGCAGATGTGGGAGTCTCAAGCCACATTGCGCGGACAGCACGCCTCCCCTCATGCTCCGCCTAATGTGGCCACTACCCAGCCAGCTGTGTTTACCGATCCTTTCCCTCAGCAAGGATTCGTGGCTACCCAACCACCTGACAACCAGGTAGTTGCCCCCCCTTCCCTTTCTGGTTCCTCTGATTACCAAATCCTTATGATGAATTCTGATCCCAACCCCTCCGTCGATCTTCACCTTCAAACTCGGTCTCGCCAGTACCCCAAGCCTCCTGCTCCGTCTGCCCCCGAGCCTCCCTCTTTAGGTTCTACAGAGCCTCTTTCGACATCCAGTGGCCCCTTACACATCCCTCAACCCAAAGTTGAGGTTCATCCAAAGATTCCAAAGGGACCATTACGCCGAAATGCTGCTTCCACCCGAGCCGCTCAGTCGTATAGCATAGTAGATGATTTGGCGCAATCCCCTGCGGCCATTTCCACACTGGAACTCCTCCAGTCGTGCCCTTCCCAAAAGAAGGCTCTACTATCTGCCGTGGGCGCTGTAGATCCTGCTGACGACCAAATGATTGTTTTCTACGCCACTCAATCGGATCACCCTCCCCTCCATCCTTCCGTCGCCTTCCAAATCCCAGTCAAGATACGGAATGCCATCGTTTCCCGGTGTATAATTGACGAGGGGGCATCCACCTGCGTGATGTCCGCTTCGGTTTGGAAGCAACTCGGATCCCCTGCGCTGGCCCCTTCCATGATCACCCTTAGAGCGTGGGACGGTCATGCCTCCCAGCCCATTGGCTTGTTTCGTAATTGCCCTATCACCCTCGCCGGTAAGACTGTTTGCGTTGACGTCGAAGTCATTGACGCCCCACTCGACTACAACATTCTTTTGGGGCGGAGCTACAACTATGCTATGTCTGCTGTCCCATCCGCGGTCTTTCGCAAGATGTCTTTCCCCCATAATGGAAAGATAGTCACCATTGACCAGTTGACATATCATGAGCCTCCCTCTCAGACCCCCTCTGAGACCACCATCTCTTCTGTAGCCAACAAGCAAACCGTCGATTCCCTGACCAGTGTCTCCCCCGGCGTTTACAAGGACTCCTCCCTGCTTGGAACTTTTCCTTGTCTTACCCCTCCTCCTATCCCTGATCCCAGCTTGTCAAATGTTTGCATGATGCAATCGTCTCAGGCCGCCCTCAAACGGCCTGCTTCGGCTAGTCCGCAACCGCCCTTCGCCCTCCGCAACCCGCTCCTAGCCATACTTCTCTGCCAACCGGACCTCCTCCTTCTGGCCTTCCTCCTACAGCTGGTATCCCTGAACCCCTTTACCCCCCTGGCTCGGTTCCCCCTGGCCTTAACCATCTCGGAGCCGTCCCTCCCGGCCATTACCCTGCTGGACAGATCCCCTTCCTGGCTCCCCCTCCCGGAGTATATTCTGTCCCCATCATGGCCACCCTCTCCCTTCCTAACCTGACCTTGGGCATTCCAGTCTGGTACCTTGATCCCCCAGCCGCCACCCCTCCTGGTCACCCCAAACCCTACATGGCTTTGACACCAGTCCAACCGGTCCCCCTCGCTTCTTCCGTTGCTACTGTGCCTCCAGCACCTCCGCAGAATCCCTCTCCTATCGTGACAGCTCCTGAGAAGAAACGCAAAGCCCGTAAGGGGGCACCAAAAGATAAGACCACCACGACTGACCCGACCCCTCCCCAACCTGCCAAGCCCTGTGCCTTGTGCGATGTCGCCGGTCATGCCACCCATGCTTGTCCCGAGTTGCCCCGTATCCAACCCATGGTTAAAGTCGCGTTCCCCGAATCTATGGCCCCTGAAGCCTCCTCTTCGTCCGTAACCAAGAAGCCCAAGACTCTCCGCACCAACAAACCGTGCGCATTGTGCGGTGTCCATGGCCACTACTCCCACCGCTGTCCTCACCTGACGCATTATCGTGCCTCTTTAGAGGTCATTCGAGAGTACGAGGTTGAACAGAATCAATCTGCCTCTCCCATCCTCGCGCAGTATGCTTCAGGCCAACCCGAGGATCCTCCCGCTTCCATTGTCATCCCTCCCCCCGATGTTCAGATGACGGAGTCTACGGTTACCATCCTTTACCTATCCTCCTCTGTGCGACACTCAGAGCCTAGCCCGCCTACATCCTCCCCTGTTGTGACCCTTGATCACTCGATTCCCCCTCATACTCGAGATCACTCCTCTGGTGTCTCTGTTGACCTCCGCAGCCCAAGTCCTCACCATGTTTCTGATAGCTCTCATACACCACCTTGTTTGAGTCTTGATCATCCTGCCACTTCCCCCTCCTCCCGTCGTTGCCGCCCGATGACTTCTGTACCCTCACGCTGCCGTCATTTCCTTTCATCCCCTCATTTATTGTCTTGTCACACCATTCTGTAGGACCCCCCGTCCACACCCTTTATCGGTTACGCCGATGGTGCAAGTCGCTACTCCAGGAATCTCGCCTCGGCAGGTTGGGCCATCTTCACCCCCTTGCATGACCTTGTTCTTTCTAACGGGGTATGCATTGCTTCTGCCACCAACAATCAGGCCGAATATGATGTAGTGCGTGGCCTATTAGCTGATGCCCTCTTGCATCGCATCCTCCATCTGCACGTTCGTTTGGATTCCCTGCTTCTTGTAATGCAACTAAATGGTGTTTATCGTGTGCATAACCCTGTGCTATTTAGACGATATTTATGAGTGAAATTCTTAATACGTGCGTTTGAAACCATAACTTTCAACCATGTACCCCGAGACCAGAATCACTATGTAGATAGCATTGCAAACCATGTTCTAGATTGGCATTTATCACACACATTTCATACAAGACAATAACATTAAATCAACCATCAAAAGACGATACATATCCATAATATGTGTCGCAAAACATATAGTTAGAGTCCATCTACTCTGATACATCCGACATGCCCATAGCATGTTACAAACCAAAATCCAAAAAATGGGGGCACCACCTGCCCCTACATACATCATAGGGGACACCACATGTCCCTACATACATCATAGGGGGCACCACCTGCCCCTACATACATCAGAAGGGGCACCACATGCCCCCACCCCTAATCACTATCTGGAGGATCCCGAGCCAATGGCTCTGCCCCTGTAGCCTGTAGATCGCGCATCGCTTGACCGGCTATCGCCATGCGCCGCATGACACCTCGCCACTCCGAGGGTACACCAACACACGACTCGATGAACTGGTCGTCCAAATCCTGCCACCCGCGCTCTGATACTCCGGTCAACAACCGCTCGCATCTACATCGGATATCCTCCAGCTGGGCAGCTGCATCCTCATTTTGCGCTGCTCTCGAACCACTTGGACCTGTAGCCCCAGACGCTGCCGGTCGTCCCATATATCCGGCCGGTTTCACCGGTGCTATATCTGCATACCAAAAGTACATGAATCAGTACCTTTCTCTACTATTCAAAATACTTTAACATGCCCATACAAGAATAGCAATCTGTCACTTACCATCGGGCCCCCAGACTCGACCAGGCGGAAGTGGCAGGTCCGGATCTCCACAGTAACTCATCCCATTATAGGGATAGTCGTCTATGTACAAAGGCATCTGATCCCAATGGGCAAAAAAATCTGGTCGAAATACTCGCCCGACCGCCCCTCCTCCTCCTCTGCACAGTAGCCGTCCCCAACGGCGCATCCTGGGCTCTCTCGGGCCCCCATCTGGAAGTTGTACATGAGGCCTCAAGGTCGGGATCTTCTCAAAGAAGAAGGCACACAACAAAGTCCCATATGCACAGTCATGGTTCACCTGCCGCCTGCATAGTGACAACTGTCGCTTTAGCGACACCAACAGCATTTGGGCCCACCCATAGTAGGTCCCACCCAATACACTTTCCACTAACATCATCTGCCCCCCAGTGATGTGATGGAACGCCTGGCTGCCCAGGATTCACAGCACAACTACGGCCACTGCACGAGTTTATAGCCTCTCTAGATCCCCGATCGGTATTCGAGTCCCCTTGACTTGGAGACCTGGTCGACCATGGCATTCCACGAACTCCATGATATGTCGCCCACGCGGCAACACTGGCTGTGTGTTTCCCACCATCCCCAGTGGCGGGAGACCGGTCAGGAAGTACACGTCCTGGACCGTCAGTTCGATCCTGTGCCCCTGCACCACAAAGATCTCCTGATCTGGATCCCAATAACTGATAATCCGGGCCAGTAACGGTTCCCCTGCTCTCATCAATGGGTTCTCCACAAACTTAAGAACCCCAAATCTCGCCAACACACGACAGACGCCCTGATCCGCCTGGATCTCTGTCCGAAGTGTCCCCAGATCTCTCTCTCTCCAGTTGACCCGTAACTCTGCCATACCTGCACAAACACATCACATTTGTCAGCGTTCAGATCGGGCAAACCATAACCAAACACCAAAACCCAGCTTCCAGCCATAAAACAGCACCAAAACCCCCTCATCTCCCATGTCGCAGTTTTCTGCCATTTTCTGGACCAGGTCACACTTTTTGCCCTCAAACCTGCATCCTAGGTCGCACTTTTTGCCCCAAAAAGTGCGACCCGACCGTAGAGATGAAGGAGGGGCTGTTTCTGGAAGGTTGGGCCCTAAACTGAAAAAGTAATCCATCAAAATGCAAGAGCAAGGTTAGGCCTCTTACCTCCAACTGACAGATCTCGATTCCAACGGTCGGTTTGTCCGCTACGTTCACCGCAAGATTTAGGGCCTTCCCTCCTCTCCACATTCACCACAGCAACAATAGAAAATGAATGATTTTGGAGGGAAAACTGCCTTATTAAAAGAGAACCCCTGTTTCTTCTTTCGACTGCTGCGACCACACCGTAGCCCCGTTCGACGAACCGTCAGAACCGCTAGAAAGATCTCACCGAGCTCTCAAATGGGTTTCTATTAGTTTTTGGTGGTTTGATACTTCACCCGGACACATTTTGTCCAAGAAGGGTCACTTTACCACTCCTTAAAATCGAATTTCCTCACTTACGACACTTGTACTTGGGGCACCATAATGCCCCCTTACTTGTCCATGTTCGTGACGATTTTCGTCATGAGTGCTCACCTTGTACTCATGTTTCCATGGTCCCCCATTGGGGCCTTTACTGTGTGGCAGCACTATCGTGTCACCCTTGTTTAGAGCATCCAAGTTGATTCATCATCGCATTCATGGAGTCTATCCGGCGTACCTTTGTACCCCACCATAACCCTCCTTCCGTTATTGCTTGGTTCCTCCCTTGTGTCGCATTTCATGACCTTCAGCCTCACTGTCCCCTATCCCTTCTGATATTGTGTCAGTCGCTGCCATTTCATTCATGCCCTTTATGCTCTAACAAGGGAAGTCGTCCATTCGCCACCCCATCCTGTCCATTCCGCCATCATCATTAGTGTCAGTCTGTCCGTCGCTCTACTATTTTCTCTCGTGCCTTCGTTGAGGGTCTCTCATTACCTCACCTATGGCGGACCTCCTTCTGTCGACATCAACTCATTCATTCCAGAAGCCAGGTCTAGAGGGCGGTGTACCTTGGTTCCAGCTTCCACTATTGTTCGGTGCCTTGGATCAGGCAAAGGGATCTCTTCTTCCCCTTTGACTTGATTGTTTCTCCAACTCCTTTCAGCATGATCGAGATCCGTATACTCGATGGTTCAGTGATCCAGCAGCAGCTCTTGATGATTCCCGGGTGTGTGTGAGATGTCTCAGCCCTCATGAGGGGGTGGCCCTGCAGGTAGCCCCCCACATGCCCGGATGACCTCTTCTTTGCAGCCTTCGATGCCGCTCCAGATTTTGATGATGTTGCCCTTAGCCACTTTCAGCACCTCTTTGATTTGCATGTATCAGTCAGATTTTGTGAGCCCTTCCCCATTTACAGGGGGCATTTGGGTTGTATTTATCTCATGTACTCAGATATTATTGTACTAGTCCTGGCTGTTATCCCAGGCACAACATGTATGTGAGACTCTTCATTGTATTCTTATCTGGCTCCTGATTATGCCAGCTGTACTTTATGGTTCGGTCCCTTGTTTACCGGACACACTATTCTTTTGTACTTTGTCTCGGCGGGCATAGGTATGCCTCCCCCGCCGCCTTCAGCACAGGTACCCTCTCATAAAAAGAGACTTGTTGCACCTGCGAGTCTCATCTCCTCAGGGTCTAGTCCTTCAGCACACTATCTACCTCACATTTCTCTCTCCGACATCCCTTTTTGTTGTCTAGTGATTGTATTCTTACAACGTACTTCGGTCATACGATTTGCTCCTGACACTCGCACGCTGGGGGGCAATCTGTTACACCATTTTTTGGTCATCTAACCTTTTATCATTAGATGGACCCAAGTACACCATGTAAGACCAGTTTTACCCCAAGTAAAACTGCTTTCACTATGTTAAATTAGGAAACCCCAAAAGGAAATATTAAACAAGCCTATATTTGTTTGATTTTTCTCATGGAATAATTAATTAAACCATAATTTAATTATTATTCCTAGTCATGTTTAACCCAAAAACAAAGAAATTAATGAGATAAACCCATATTTATCTTATTATTTTCTAGGGATAATTATTTAATAATATTCCTTGTTAAATATGACCAAATCACCCACCATTAATCAAATAAATCATTATTTATTTGATTATCTCCCAACCACTTTCTTAAAAAGATAAATAAATCATTTATTTATTTATTTTTCACTAATCAAGGGATTTGACCCAAGTCAAACACCCTTTCCCTCCAACAAATAATAATAAAATATTCCATAGAGGTGGATCTAGATTTTGTTAACATTATTTTAATCATGCACCAAGATCTAGAATGACCCAATATTTTGTTATAAATAGGAGGGTTCTCCCCATCATTCTTCACCTTTCTCATGGAATAATTAATTAAACCATAATTTAATTATTATTCCCAGTCATGTTTAACCCAAAAACAAAGAAATTAATGAGATAAACCCTTAGTTATCTTGTTATTTTCTAGGAATAACTATTTAAATCTTATTTAGATAATATTCCTTGTTAAATATGACCAAATCACCCACCATTAATCAAATAAATCATTATTTATTTGATTATATCCCAACCACTTCCTTAAAAAGATAAATAAATCATTTATTTATTTATTTTTCACTAATCAAGGGATTTGACCCAAGTCAAACACCCTTTCCCTCAAACAAATAATAATAAAATATTCCATAGAGGTGGATCTAGATTTGGTTAACATTATTTTAATCATGCACCAAGATCTAGAATGACCCAATATTTTGTTATAAATAGGAGGGTTTCCCCCATCATTCTTCACCTTTTGTTGCCTACTAGATCACTCTGGATCTATACACTTGGTCTCATTTCTACCATTTTGCTCCCATTGAGCTCTACTTTCTGCATTGGGTTTTCTACATCTACAAGAGAGAGAAAGCTTAGATCTGAAGCGCTGAGGACTACAAAGAACCCATCCCATTGAGGAGATCTGGATACACCTTCTTGTTTCCTCGCAGGTGCCCTGTAATATAAAAATTCATTCAAAAATCGTGTTCTTGTCTTGTCTGTTGGATGCATGGAGCAAACTCTTTACTTTACTGCTTAATGTCTTTCCATTTATAGATCTGTTTGTTGCAGCATTTTAACTACTAATCGCAGATCTGCAGATGTTTGGCAGCCTCTATTGTTGTTAGGGCTATTAGTTATGCGTAGCTAAAGTGGTTCTTTTTCGTACACTTCGACGAAGAATTCATACTAACAGCAGCACATGTTTTTTAAGGGCCAATTAGAGTCTGCCATGTGGCCTAGGTTTGGCGTAGTAAAATTTTGGGGAGCCGACCAGAGTTGACTCTGAGACCTCCGAGCTCGCGTGAAAGCGTCTTAACCACTCACCCTATCGTTTGGTTCTTAACACTAAATTTTGGCGCATTTTATTTATGGTTTAAATGCATTTCATTTTGGGGTTGGAGGGGCCAGCGCCAAGGGTCAGCCCCTCCCCATGCGCTCAAGCATTGTGACCATGGGCCAAGACTTTAATGCCCCTAACTTCCAACATTCAAAAACAAACGGTGATCACATGTCACGTTATTAAACCATGAAATTAAATGTTATTATTATCGTAACCCCTGTTGGTTAACATGTTCACATGTCACAGTTTTTTGCAGTTCTCCGCACGGCTAGTCCGCCCTAAACTTCGGTTCAACCACAACTGTTACCATAGTTATCTCCTACAGTTGCGCTCCAAGTTTAATGTGACTGCGGGGTTCGAGGGTTGGCATGTGGGAACTCTCTCCCCTTAACCATAGCCATTACTAGTTAGGACTGGTGGTTACTGTAGTGCCACCAAAATATCGGAAATATGCCAAATTTGGAATTTTAACTGTATTTTCTCCACATTTAGTGGGGTTGATGTAGGGGTCACTAGACAAAATGAGTTTAGGCTCTATCTTGAGCTAGACTCAACCAATTTTCAAGTGCCAATAGTCAATTTTGACTATCTCAAACATTCCAGACTCATTGGTGAGGGTTGAAGAGACATCAGAGGAATTTTGAGCAAGCTTTTTCTTCATAGAAGTTTAAGGGGCCAGCAGCAGTTTGAGGCTTAGCCAGTGCAACTAGATGCCTTTCTCAATAATCCAATAGTCAATTTTCGATGTTTCAGACATTATGGAACTAATGGTGTGGTTTTTAGAGCCTGTATAGGACTTTTGAAAGCTAATGTGCTTCAGAGAAGTTCCACAGGCCACAAGGGCCAGCAAGTGCCAACAGTAGTATGAGGCCTAGCCAGGGCAGCTAGAAGCCTTATTCAACAAACCAATAGTCATTTATGACTTTAATAAGCATTATGAATCCAATGGAGGAGTTTTCAGCAATGTTTGAGGACTTATAGAGGTTGATAACCCACAAATAAGTTTCCCTTGACCCTAGAGCCAAGGGATGCCACAAGGTGTTGGAGGCGAAACCAGAGTAGCCGGAGGCCAATTTCAAAAAACTAATAGTTTATTCTAACTATTTTTGACATTATGAATCCATTGAAGGGATTTTTAGATTCCTTTGAATACTTTTGAAGGTCGAGAACCTATAGGGAAGTTTTGGGCAGCCCAAGGACATTAGTGGATGGAGGCCTAGATTGCGGAGCCAGTTCTCATTTTGAGAAATTGATCAATCCATTTTGGAGGTCTGATATGTGCTGGACACGGTAGGTGAGGTTTTAGGGATAGAAAAATAATTCTAAGGGAGTTAGCTCCATAGAGAAGCTCAGGGTAGCTCAAGAGAAACGATAGAAGGAATCAAGTCTAAGGGAGGCTAGATCTATTTTCAGAGTGATGACAACCATGACAGGGATATAAATGGTAATATAAACCCATTGGTTCAGTTCAGTTAACCATTGGAGTTGAGTTTGTAACTTGCAAAATAAATTTTCCATAATCCCAAAGAGCTAAGTCAAGATGACAAGAGCTCAAGGAGATGTAGCCCACAATATTCAGGTGAACTCCTAGATTAAATTTGTTGTTATGTGTTGATGTTTATTTAGTACATTATATGGTTGTTTCACATGTTTAATTTAAACAAAAAAAATGGAATTAAAGCACTTAAACAAGTAAAATACATACACCTGTTTCAAGAATAAAATTCCACATAAAATCAATTATAAGCTTGATCTTTTATTTGTTTGACTAAGTGGGAGGTTCTTGAAAAGAATAAAAAGTTATCCAATCCATTTTCAGATTAATTACTAGGATATCAATCGAGATTTTCCTAAGGAAAATTACCCCACTCTGTTTATCGATCAGATCAATGATGAATGTGCCAAGTGTGAGCTATTTTTCTTCATGGACAGTTTCTCTGGCTACAACCAGATTAACATCTCTCCTGCTGATCAGTAAAAAATTGCTTTCATCTGTCCATCGAGGACTTTCGCCTATAATTAGCTCCCTTTTGGCCTAAAGAATGCTGGAGAAAACTTCTAGAAAGCTATGTCTTATGCATTCTGTCACATCAAGCACATAATTCATCCATATCTCGACGACCTTCCTGCTCATTCCATGAAACATTGAGATCACCCGAAGCACCTTAGGGCTTTTTCCCTACACCGTTGACACTATAATATCAGGTTAAATCCTCATAAATGTGTCTTCTGTGTCGAATGCATATGTATCCCAGGCTTCGTGGTGCCTAAAGAAGGCTTCTTCTTTGATCCTCTGAAATTCAAGGAAATCGTCAATGCCTCCTCCTTCTTCCATTCATCAACTGCAAAGTTTGCAGAGGAAAGCTAATTTCCTACGCCAATTAGTACTAAATTACACCAAGCTTGTCAAAGTATTTACGCACTTGTTGAAAAATGTAATCCCATTCTTATGGGATGAAATTGCTCAAGGCTATTTCGATGCAGTAAAGAGAGCCCTCATCACAGCTCCATTACTGCATCCTCCCAATTATCGTCGCGATTATTGATTGTATTTGGTGGTCGTCGACAACACTATTGGCATGGTGCTGGTTCAGGATGATGATGATGGTTAGGAACATGTAGTATACTACTTGAGTTGTAATCTCTTTGATACTGAGACCTTGTATGCTCATGTAGAGAAACTTTCATTGGTTTTTGTTCATGTCGTTCAAATTTTTCATCACTACATTCCCCTGTGCAAAACCCTAGTGATTTTTTATTGCAACCTCGTGAATTACATTCTCACACGTCAATTACTTGGGGTCAAATAATCAAAATGGATCGTTATCCTACAAGAGTTCAATTTAGAATTCAATGTTTCCAAGTCAAAGAAATCACTGGTATTTTCTAAGTTGATTTGTGATCTTCTTACTACAGATGATCCCACTCCTATCGATGAGTCCATCCCTGATGAGACTCTCTTTCTCATTCTTACTCATGATCCATGGTATGGGGACTGTTAGACATTAGTAATTTTTTTACTATCTATAGATGACTAAATATTGGTTATATATTTCTAAAAACAAAATTCATTGAAAATTATGAGTTTTAGAAATCTCACTGCCTTCATTATCCTTATACCAAAGTTTTCACTATTCTACCATTTTTCCATTTCATGGTCACCCTGCCACTCCTAAAATACTCCTTATGGGCTTATCTCATGCATCTCCATGCCTTTTTTCCCACCTATAACCTCATCACTCTGTTTTTCCTTTGCCCATAACTTCACTTTACATCTGGGGTTTTTACCTATAAGCTTACTCCTCCCCATGTTCACCAGGTTCCTAAAGCATTGATGGTCTGAAAACTATCTCTTTATGCTCTTTAGATAAATCAAGTACATTGGATTTTGGATCTTCAATACACCACTTTGTCAAAAATTAGTTTTTATACATGAAGACTCCGAGCCAATTTTCAATCAAAGAGCAGGTCAAAGAAACCCTCCCACCGATTAGTCTAGTGTAGAGTTAGGTAAAGTGTGTTTCTTTACCATGTACATTTGTAACTTATAATCCGACGGTTATCTCCCACCTCGGTATTAACGACACTTGATCCATGGATTAAGACCCTATTGGTCCATGATCTCTATTTAAAGAGCATGGAGTGTAATTTTTCCGGTAACCGTTTATGAGAGAAACATATGTAACCTTTCTTTTTATATTAATAAATTTCCTGAAGTGGCCGCGTTGGCTTAGGTCGTGGACTGTTTCCCTCTTTGAGGGTTTTAACCATGTGATTATACTAGTGTACTGATTTGTGATATGTTTTTGAGCGGTGACCTTTGGTTCTTGATCTAAGGAACTTACCCTGTAAATTTCTACATGGTATCAGAGCTATTTTGAGGGCCGCATCCGTTGTTGATCAAAATCCGAAGCTATTTTAACTGCATGCGAATTCCATTTTGTAGAGATGCTATTTTTGAACTTTCTTGGGTTTGGACAACTACTTGGATGTGTCCAAAGCATCTGTTATAGTGAGGAATGCCTTTCGTTTCATGCGAAAAGGTTTCCAGTTGCACAAGTTATGACACTTTAGATCTGGAGGTATAAAGCATCTGTTTTGCAGTTATATTTGTTAATAGTTCTTCTTATTTCAGTTCCCTTTTTTATTTTTGGTTTTTAGGTTTTATTTATTTTCTGGATCTATACCCTCTTCTCTGTGTATGCTCTTTGTTGTGCGCTATGTGCGATCTCGGTAAATCAGAAACAGGAAAATGGATTTTTTTTCTACGTATGCTCTTTCTCTGCATCTTTGTGCGATCTCGGGAAATCAGAAATAGTGAAAAAAATGATAGTTACCGGTAAGGCTAACTGAAAATCTAACATTCTACCGTAAGGCTTTGCATTTAGTTTTTTTTTTTTCTCGGTTTTTGTGCAGGAAAAGGCATGCACACGGAAGAGTAAAAAAAAAAAAAACAAACCCCCTTCCTCCTTTCAAATAATAACATGATCATTTTACTATATCACTTGGTGAGGGGTTAGTTTATGAGAATAGAGGTCTTGGGTTCAAGTCTGCTTCTCAAGCTTCTTTTGTAAAAAAATTTTGTTCAAGGGGGCGGATTTTTTTTTTTAAAAGCCGCACTTCATCTCGTTCCCGTAACTATTCGGCATCTACAACTCAGATTTTTCAAAAGGCATAACTTCTTCATCCGAAAGCCGTTTTTCGAGCCCTTTTTTTTTAAACGGCCTAATTTTTCTAGATATTTCCATTGGAGCAGTTAGTTTTAGGTTTTATCAGCTCCAATTTTTTTTTTTTTTTTTTAAATGGAAAGTGCATGCCCGATTATTCTTAACAGCACCAATTATTTCCAATGGCTACCTCACATGGTAGATATACTTAGAAGTAAAGGGCTTTATAGAATAGCCACAGGACAAGAAACTAAACCTTCTCATGATGATAAAGCTGCTAAATGAGAAAATAAACAAGATCAAGCACGAGGGTTGATAGGAATTTCCATTGCTCAATATCTTCGATTTCATATCCTTGACATTAACACCCTTCATGAAGCCATGGAAAAGCTAAAAAAAAAAATTGGCATTCAAAATCAAATCAAGGCCCACCAGCTTGAAAATGAGTTGCTTACTTTGGACCCCAATAATTTCTCCTCCATTGAAGATTTTTTGTCCAAATTTAAGACCCTCATAATTCTTTTAGAAGGTTTTAATATCAAAAAGGATGATGGTAGCCTCATCTATTGCATTCTTGCTAAGCTTGGTCCTCCATAATCTATATTTTGTTCTACCTTCCATTCCACTAGAGAAGCCATCATTTCTTCAGGAACCACATACAAGAATCCCTCTTTTGATTCCTTTTGTGATTATTTGATAAGAGAACAAGAAAAAAATTTACAGATTGGTCTTATCATTGTTGGAAATGCTTCTAAGAAAGAAAAAAAATTAAAAATTTAAATTTAAATTTAAAAAAAAAAAAACCTTCCTCCTTTCAAACAATAACGTGATCCTTTTACTATCTCACTTTGTGAGGGGTTAGTTTATGAGAATAGAGGTCTTGGGTTCAAGTCTCCTTCTCAAGCTTCTTTTGTAAAAAAAAATTGTTCAAAGGGGCGGAATTTTTTTTTAAAGGCTGCACTTCATCCTATTCCCATAACTATTCAGCATCTACATCTCATATTTTTCAAAAGGCATAATTTCTTCATCCGGAAGCCGTTTTTTGAGCATTTTTTTTTTAAACGGACTAATTTTTCGAGATATTTCCATTAGAGTAGTCAGTTTTAGATTTTCTTAGCTTTAGTGTTTTTAAAAAAATGGAAAGTGTGTGCCTGATTATTCTTAATAGCACCAATTATTTCCAATGGCTACCTCACATGGTATATATACTTAGAAGTAAATGGCTTTATAGAATAGCCATAGGACAATAAACTAAACCTTATGATGATGATAAAGCTGCTAAATGGGAAAATAAACAAGATCAAGCATGAGGGTTGATAGAAATTTTCATTGCTCAAGATCTTTGATTTCATATCCTTGACATTGACACCCATGATGAAGCCCTGGAAAAGCTAAAAATTGTTTTTGGCATTCAAAATCAAATCAGGGCCCACCAGCTTGAAAATGAGTTGCTTACTTTAGACCCCAATAATTTCTCCTCCATTGAATATTTTTTGTCCAAATTTAAGACCCTCATAATTCTTTTAGAAGGTTGTAAGATCAAAAAGGACGATGGTAGCCTCATCTATTGTATTCTTGCTAAGTTTGGCCCTACATACTCTGTATTTGTTTCCACCTTCCATTCCGCTAAAGAAGCCATCATTTATTCAGGAACCACCTACAAGAATCCCTCTTTTCATTCCCTTTGTGATTCTTTGATAAGAGAACAAGAAAAACTTTTACACCTTGGTCTTATCACTACTGGAAACACTTCTAAGAAAGAAAAAAAAAAAAAAAAACTTCCTCCTTTCAAACAATAACGTGATCCTTTTACTATATCACTTGGTGATGGGTTAGTTTATGAGAATAGAGGTTTTGGGTTCAAGTCTCCTTCTCAAGCTTCTTTTGTAAAAAAAAATTGTTCAAAGGGGCGGAATTTTTTTTTAAAAATTCGTACTTCATCCCGTTCCCGTAACTATTCGTCATCTACAACTCAGATTTTTAAAAAGGCATAAGTTCTTCATTCGGAAGTCGTTTTTCGAGCTGCTTTTTTTTAAATGGCCTAATTTTTTGAGATATTTCCATTGGAGCAGTTAGTTGCAACTTTTCTCATCTTTAGTGTTTTTAAAAAAATGGAAATTACATGCCCGATTATTCTTAATAGCACCAATTATTTCCAATGGCTACCTCACATGGTAGATATACTTAGAAGTAAAGGGATTTATAGAATAGCCACTAGATAGGAAACTAAACCTTCCGATGATGATAAAGCTCCTAAATGGGAAAATAAACAAGATCAAGCACGAGGGTTGATAGGAATTTCCATTGCTCAAGATCTTCGATTTCATATTCTTGACATTGACACCCCTGATGAAGCCCTAGAAAAGCTAAAAACTGTTTTTGGCATTCAAAAGAAAATCAAGGCCCACTAGCATGAAAATTAGTTGCTTACTTTGGACCCCAATAATTTCTCCTCCATTGAATATTTTTTGTCCAAATTTAAGACCCTCAGAGTTCTTTTAGAAGGTTGTAAGATCAAAAAGGATGATGGTATCCTCATCTATTGCATTCTTGCTAAGCTCGGCCCTGCATACTCTGTATTTTTTTCTGCCTTCCATTCCACTAGAGAAGCCATCATTTCTTCAGGAAGCACCTACAAGAATCCCTCTTTTGATTCCTTTTGTGATTATTTTATAAGAGAACAAGAAAAAATGTTACACCTTGGTCTTATCACTGCTGGAAATGCTTCTAAGAAAGCTTTAGCAGCCCAACAACAACCATATAAAAATAATCCCAAGAAGCAGTATCCTAAAAAATATGGTCCTAAACCAAACAAGGGACCTAAGCAATTTCAGCCATAAACTGAAAAATCAAACCACCAAAATAATAAGGAAAATCAAAACAAAGGGAAGAAGACAAATAGACATTGCAACTTTTGCAATCGGGATGGCCATATATAGTCCAAATGTTTTAAGAAGATGGAAGCCTTAGAAGCAGCAATGAAGAAGCACAACATCAATTTGGAGCACTCTTCACCTTCATCTTCAGGCATGGAACTTTCTGCTTGTGGTTGTCAAGCATCAAGATCTGGTTATGCATTAAATGTATCTTATTCTTCTCCTTCTCATGAGTGGCTCATTGATTCTGGAGCTTCTTACCACATGGCTAAAAATAAATCCATGTTTTCTTCTTTAAATGATTGTAAGACCAAACATATTTATGTCTGTGATGATATATCTCTTAGTGTTGTAGGATCTGGCACCATTCATCTAGATAATGGTCAGTTTAATGATGTACTATGTGTTCCTACCTTGTCATGCAACCTTCTATCTGTTTATTAGATAACTCATGTAGGTGAAGGGAAAATAGTAGAATTCTCACCTCATGATGTTGTAATCAAGGACCTCAAATATCCTAAACATATTTTAGCTACTGGCATTGCTAATGATTCCATAAGGTTGTATAAGTTTGAAAATTTTGGGTCATCATCTCTTCCCTCTATTTTTGTTTCTCATAATGATGATGTGAGCAAACTTTGGCATGAGCAATATGGTCACTTAAACTATCACTCTCTTCAAACTCTATGTAAGGAAAATATGGTGACGAGCCTTCCTATGGTATCTTTCCAAGATGGTGTTTTCTCCGGATGTGTACTTGGAAAACATCATCAGGATAGTTTTGAAAAACGTGCCTCTTGGCATGCTTCATCCCCTTAGCAGCTTGTGCACAGTGATTTATGTGGTCCACTTCCTGTTGTTTCTTTCTCTGGTTGCAAGCACTTATTAACTTTCATTGATGATTTTTCCAGACGCACTTGGGTATATTTCTTAAAACTCAAGAGTGAAGTTTTTAACATGTTCTTGGCCTTTAATGCCTTTGTTGAGAAACAATCTGGACATAAAATTCTTAAGTTAAGATCCGACAATGGCAGAGAATATGTTAAAAACAAATTTATCAACTTCTGCACTGAGCATGGAATTAAATTGCAACATATTGGTCCATATACTCCACAACAAAATGGTGTAGCTGAAAGGAAGAATCACACCTTAAAAGATATGGCTAATTGTATGCTTCAATCTAAAGGAATTGGTCTCAATTTTTGGGCAAAAGCCATTAACTATGCAAATTACATAGTAAATCGCACTTCTACTAAGTTTTTAAATAATAGCATCAAAATGACCCTCCATGCTCTGAGGGTCAATTTTAGATGGCCTCTATTCTAGATGACTAGGCTCTTCATACTTAACCTACATGAGAAACAAGTCAACCTTGCAGGGGTAAACTTTGAGTTGTCTTGCTATTGCCACTAGGATACCTAGTGTGGGTGAAAAATGGTTTAAGCAGGCCAATTTAGACATGAGCTACTATAAGCCATTCCTTAAACCCAGATACAAAGACTACAATAAATCCATATTTCCTTTCTCACATTTTCTTGAGAGGTACACACCCATGATGAGGGTCATTATGAAATATTTTACATGTGAAGGAAAATTCTCCTGGCTTTATTCCTATCACATCAGGTTGCTCATGCACTTTACTAGGGTTAAGATGTTGCATCTACCCTACTACCTCTACATAAGTATTGACAAAATGTCTTATATTGTACAAAAGAGAGACCATCCACAGTAGATGCAGAGCCTCTTTCACCACTCTCTTATCAAAAGGGTTGTGATGCATCAATTGTAGCAAAAGGGTATTCCATGGGAGGTTTTCATTTCCCATGAAGTGTTCACAAACCCACAACCCCATCCTCAGTAAAATTTTCCCTCATCATGTCATCCTCCTATCCCTACTCCTCCATCATCTCCTACTGAGCATGTTTCACCATCTACACATATTCCTTCACCTCGAGACAACCCTCCTTCATCACTCACTCACAATGCATCACATAATGAAGGAAGTGACAATGAGTAGTCAAATGAAAATGAAGGAGAGGATAATGATGAATCAAGAAGAAATGAAGAAGAAATCAAAGAAGAGGAGGTCAGTGAAAAAGAGGCCAATGAAGGAGATGAGAATCAAGAATCAAATAGTCACAACAGTGAGGCTGATGATAGTAGTCACGAGAAGAGCCAAAATTTCAGTGAGGCTCATGGTAGTGGTGAAGGCAGCATGGAAATCATCCATGAAGAAAGCAGCAAGGAAAGTGAGGCTAATATTAGTGAGAAAGAATACATTGAAGAAGATGGAAGTGATGATGTTGAGAGCCATGTTAGTAGCCATGAGACCAGCCAAGAAATAAGTGATGATGATGGCATTGGGTCTAAAATAAGTAAATAAGAAAACATTGAATCAGATAGCAGTGAAGCAAGAAGCAGCAGTGATGACAAAATCCACAATGAGTGTGAATCAAAGGACCATGACAACAGTGAAAATACAAATGATGATGGCATTCATGGTGGTCGCAATACTGAAGACACTAAAATGAGTGAAATTGAACCTTTTTCTTTTGACCTACCAAAGAGGAAGTAGGCATGTGTTTTCTGCCCTCAAGAGGCAAGGAGCCATGCCTTCCACATTAGCTAAGAAGCTTGACAAGGGCAAAGAAAAGGTCAAGGATGAAAAGGAAGAAGATCAGCATGAGACTAAGCAAGAATTTGAACTCATTCATGTTGACAGTGATGATGAAAATGAGGCAAGGATCTCAAGCATGCTACTTAAAGGTAAATATGCCCAAATCAAAGATTTGCAAGCCAATCTAGCTAGGGCTAGGAATGTCATTCATTATTATGAGATTGAAAACAAGCAGCTAGAGGCACAAAAGGCCATTTATGAGGTCAGGGAAATCAGAGCCCAGAAAGAGGCTGAAAAGACCAAGGTTAGGCTTGATGAAGTCTTGGGTGTTTTTAATGAAAGTGAAGATGAAGAAGGGCAGTTGTCTCAGAGAAGGCCAAGAACAATGGGCTTGAGGAAGGCCTTAGCCAAGGAGAAGGATCAAGAAACAACATTGGCAGAGAAGCTCACTCCAAGTGATCTTCTTTCCATGGAGATAGAGTATGATCAGGAACCTTGGTTAGAGAGGGCTAATACACACTTTGAGGATCATCTAGAAAAGACAGAAAGAAACCTTGGCCTTCAGAAGAAAATGGCCAAGCACTATGCCTTGAGAAATCAAATTAAAAGGGCCAAGATAAAAAGAGCCCTTGCTAAAATTCAAGCCCTAAAGGAGGAAAAAATCCAATAAAACCTTGAGATCCTAGCCGATGCTTCCCTACAGGCATCCCAAACCCCATGAGGAAGATAATTTCAAATTTGGCACGTTTTTGATAAATTTGGTTTTTCACTGTTTTGGAGGGCGAAGGGCGTTGCGCTCTTTTTTGGGGCACTTTCTTAAGGATTGGTTTGCATTTTTGGGTTCCTCTTGCCAATTAAATTACACACACACCAAATTTCAGGTCATTTGGAGCATTTTTGGTCCCCCAAAAGGGTCAAAAACATGCAAAAACCACCTTTCTGCCCTATTTTCAGGGTTGGCACTGTGCCTTAGCAGTCTTGGAAGATTGG
Organism: Pinus albicaulis; assembly: GCA_034641835.2. Taxonomy (NCBI): domain Eukaryota; kingdom Viridiplantae; phylum Streptophyta; class Pinopsida; order Pinales; family Pinaceae; genus Pinus; species Pinus albicaulis. The sequence goes on from CM076574.1 coordinate 1,254,966,468, forward strand.
ATTTTTTGTTGGGTATGTGTTATATTCTTTCCACGACTAGCCCCATGTGTTGTACGTTGCGCCGGGCGTAGCAGGGGGGTTACAGGGGGGGCGGCAGCCCCCCCTGTCGGGGTCTAGGGCAGCGCCCTGGCAAAAATTGTTTTGGTGTGCGGTCCCACTCATAGGCGGACCCACCCATGTTTTGTGCATGAGTTTGCACTTGGTTTTTTGGGGTACGATGGTTTTCAACCCCTGGTATTTTGTAGATCCGATCAAGAGAACTATGGTTATGTTCTAATCCAGGGTTAATGGATTGGGGTTTATGTATGATTCGGCATGTATATATATGTGTTGTAACACTAAAAGGAACATAATGAAAAATCAAGTTGGTCGTCCCAATTTGGGATCTAGGAGAAAATCTCTGTGTTTATCTGTTTTATGTTTTATGCTCTCGCTATTGTTTATTTTCTGTTATAAGATTTGTGTGTAGATAATTTATGTTCAGGGTTAAAACCTACATTTGGTATCAGAGTTTTTTTTACTTCAAGGGGACGCCTTTGCTACTGAGGGTTTTTTGCTTGGGCCTGAGGTAGACTTCAGTGGGAGATCTACGAGATCGATTCTTGCTGTGAAAGAAGATGGTGAGTGGCAGAAAGATAGAGATCGAGAAATTTAATGGTCAGATTTTTGAGTTGTGGAATCTCAAGATGGAGGATCTGCTGGTGGATAAAGATCAGTGGATCGTGGTAGATCCATGTACTAAACCAATGGAAATTTCAGATGAAGACTGGAAGAAACTAGATCGGAAGGCTAAGAGCACAATACAGTTGTGTGTATCAGATTCAGTATTGTTGAATGTATCTGGGGAAGCTACGGCAAAGAATTTGTGGGAAAAACTTGGGACTTTGTACCAATCTAAGTCTCTGGTGAATAAGTTGTTCCTGCGAAAAATGATGTATAACCTGAGGATGAAGGATGGAGACTCGGTGACAGAGCATCTGAACGCCTTCAATATTGTGGTAAGTCAGTTGTCATCTGTTGATATTAAAATCTCAAATGAAGATAAGTGCATCAGTTTGTTTTGTTCTCTACTAGACTCATGGGACAGTCTGGTTATTGCAATAGGTAGCAATACAACTACCTTGAATTTTGATGACATTGTCTCAGCCTTGCTGTCGGAGGAAATGAGACGAAGAAATATGGAGGGTCAGAATGGAGATGCCTTATCTGTACGAGGAAGGTCCCAAAAAATAAACAAGAATAAGGTTTCGAGTGGGAAATCCAAATCTAGAGGGATATCTAAATCTCTTGGAAAGATTTTAAAGGTATGCTAGAAATGCGGAAAGGAAGGACACTACAAAAAGGAATGCAGATATAAAGCTCCTGAGAAAGGAAAGGGATCTGATGATGCTCCCTTTCCTTAGGGCAAACCACTCTCGTGATATGTGATGTGTATTTGGCTTCTTGAGTTAATTCTGCGTCATGAGCTTGCTGATCGACCCAGTGTGATCTTCACTCTACCCCCATGTGAGTGGCTCCGAGTATGAAATATGATGGTGGTGATGTCTTCCTAGGGATGATAGAAGGCGTAATCTTAGGAGTGAAAGGTTTGTCAAGCTGTGTTGTGGAAGGATTAGAACACTTCCTGTTCTAAGATATTCTCGCATTGGCTAGAAATCTTATTTCGTAAGCACATGGATGATGTAGGTGTAAAACAGTGGTCTTGGAAAAGATTCTGCTGCAAGATGGATATGGTTCGGGGAGCACTGGTATTAATGCGGGGAGTTCGGATTGGAACTCTATACAAGCTACAAGGTAGCACTGTTATTGATGGGTGTAACAGTTCTTTGGTTCCTGAAAGTGGAGCAGAAAGCCTAGCTGTCTTCGGAGAAAAGACCATGCTATGGCATCAAAGGCTTAGACATATTAGAGAGAAGGGCCTTTGGATACGGCATAGAAATGGTATGGTAGAAGGTATGTCTAATTTCTCTTTGGATTTCGATTTCTGTGAACATTTTGTATATGAGAATCAGAATCGGGTGAGTTTTCCTTCTGGTGCTAAGAGGGTGAACAAGATATTAGAACTTGTGCACAGTGATGTGGGACTGCGCAATGCCTATTTCAAGTCTCGTGGTAATTATGTATCAGATCTCATGATGACTTCGAAGGAAAAAATGGATATATTTTGAGGAAGAAATCGAAGTATTTGACAACTTTAAAGAATGTAAGGCTCTGTGGAAACCAAACAAAGAAGAAGATAAAGGCAACTGTAGGATAGATAATGGTGGGGAGTTCAAGAAAGAGGAATTTGAAGAGTTTTGTAAGAAGTGTGGTATAGCACTTTACCCAGCTTCTTCCCACACACCTCGTAAAAATGGAGTTGCGTAAAGAATGAAATCGTAACACCGATGGAAAATGAAAAAGCATGCTCGTTGGTACCGGTTAGGACAAGAATTATGGAGAGGCAGTGGAGACTGCATGTTACTTGGTTAACATATCACCTTCATCAACGTTGGAGGATAAGAATCCACATGAGGTATGGACTGGTAAGAAACCCTTTCTTTCACACCTGAGGGTATTTTGATGTGATGCATATGTACATGTTCCAAAGGATAAAAGGACCAAGTTGGATAATAAATCTGAAAGGTGCATCTTTATTATGTATAAGGATGGTTTGAAGGGTTACAAGCTTTGGAACCTAGAAACAAGGAAGGCTATGTACAGCTGAGATTTGGTGTTTAGAGAGGTGAAAGATGTTGTTAAACATAAATTCCTACCAAAGGAACCTGAGAAGATAGAGTTTGAGCTAAAGGAGGATGAACCAGACTCTACAACAAAAGAAGACTTAGAAGAGGAAGATCCACAAACTCCAGCTGTGAGAAGATCAGTTCGGGAAAGAAGACAACTAGAAAAGTATAGTCCATCTGCTTTCTGTTCAAATTTTTCTTTAACTATAACTGATGATGATCCCAAAACTGTCAGGGAAGCATTATATTCATAGGATGGAAAACTCTGGAAGGAAGCCATGGTTGATGAAATGGAATCCTTGCATAAAATGAGGCATGATCCGGTGAGCTGGCTGTTGGAAGGAAGGCCCATCAGAGAAATGGGTGAAGTATGTTGGATACAGGCTCAGAAGTGTACGGTGTGAGAAAATACATTCAAAGATCGATTGGTAGGTGCTGGGAATTGATTTTATGATATTTTTCTCCTGCCACAAGGTCGTCTTATTATGTCATTTTTATTTGTTGTCACGCATTTGATTTTGAGATAGAACAGATGGATGTGAAGACTGCATTTTCACGCGGGGATCTTGAAGAGGGAGATCTATACATTAAGCAAACCGTATAGGTTTGCAGGTGAAGGGAAGAAATTAAAGAAATCAGTGTGTGAAAGGAAGAAGCTCCCTCAGATGGGTTAAAATAGTCACCAAGGATGTGGTATCAGAAATTTGATACCTATATACGAGGACTTGGCTTCGCCAAAAGCAAGGAGGATCACTATGTTTATTTTAAATTAATTGGTGACCGTTTTATTTATTTGGTCTTGTATGTGGATGATATGTTGTTGATTGGAAATGACAAAGAAATTATCCAAGATTTGAAGACCCAACTGTTCTCCAAATTCGACATGAAGGATCTTGGTGCTGCAAACTATATTTTGGGCATGGAAATTATGAGAGATCGGGCAAAGAGGAAGCTCTGGTTAAACCAGAGGAAGTATGTCGAGACTATATTGCAGAGGTTCAATATGCAGGATAGTAAACCGGTGAAGGTTCCTATTCCTGTAGGTGTAAAGCTGTCTGCTGAACAGTGTCCCAAGACACAAGAAGAAGAGTAGTATATGTCCCGTGTTCCATATGCAAGTGCAGTGGGTAGCCTGATGTATGCAATGGTCTGTACTAGACCAGACATTGCACATGCAGTGGGAGTATTGAGCAGGTTTATGTCAAACCCAGGGAAGGAGCATTGGACAGTAGTGAAGTAGGTTTTCAGATATTTACGTGGCACTAGTGATTATGGCTTGTGCTACCAAGGAAGACCAAGATTGGAAAGAATGTTGGACATTCATGGTTTTGTTGATGCAGACTGGGCTGGAGATCTGGACCAAAGAAGATCTACAAGTGGGTATGTGTTTAGCCTATTTGGAGGTGCAGTCAGTTGGATGAGTAAAAGACAGTCTGTAGTGGCGCTTTCAACTACAGAAGCAGAATACATAGCAGCCACTCATGCAAGCAAGGAATAATTTTGGTTGCAGAGATTGTGTTCAAGTATGGGTTTGGTACAGCAAGCTATAAGGATAGACTGTGATAGCCAAAGTGAAATTTTCTTGGCTAAGAACCCTACTTATCATTCAAAGATAAAGCACATTGATGTTCAATATCACTTTGTTAGAGATATGGTTGAGGCTAAAAGGGTGTTGCTGGTAGAGGTGGACACTTTGAAAAATGTTGCAGATGCATTGACGAAGTCTGTGAGCACTCAAAAGTTCTCTTGGTGTAGAGAAACAATGGGTGTTGAGGAATTGGCCCAATGAATAACCTCTCCTATGGCCCCCTGTGGAAAGAAAAAAACAAGTGGGAGAATGTTGGGTATGTGTTATATTCTTTCCACGACTAGCCCCAAGCATTGTACGTTGTGCCAGGCGCAGCAGAGGGGTCACAAGGGGGACGGCAGCCCCCACTGTCAGGGTCCCGGGCAGCGCCCCGGCGAAAAAAAATTTGGTGTGCGGTCCCACTCATAGGCAGACCCACCCATGTTTTGTGCATGAGTTTGCACATGGTTTTTTGGGGTGCGATGGTTTTCTACCCATGGTATTTTGTAGATCTGGTCAAGGGAACTACGGTTATGTTCTAATCTAGGGTTAATGGATTGGGGTTTATGTATGCTTCGCCATGTATATATATGTGTTGTAACACTAAAAGGAACATAATGAAAAATCAAGCTGGTCATCCTAATTTTGGATCCAGGAGAAAATCTCTGTGTTTATCTATTTTATGTTTTATGCTCTCGCTATTGTTTATTTTCTATTATAATATTTGTGTGTAGATAATTTCTATTCAGGGTTAAACCCTACATTTTTGAGTAAGTAAATGAATTGCAATCATAAAACCAAGGGAAATTTTGGAAAGTAGACTCGACAATATTTCCAACGAGCTATCACGGAGCTCATTCCAACACCGGGAAGGCCTTCAAAACTTAGTTTCAAGGCGACCTATTTTTCCAGTGCAGGCGTTGCACCCTTGGACCTCACTACTGCGCCCTTGCCTGAAAAGTCAACAAAAGACACATATTTATTGAAAATAGATATTTTGTGGTATTTTGGGTAAATCACTCCAAATTTAGGTGTTAGAAGTTAGTTTTCATTTATTGCATTAGATATTTTGTGCCTTGGGCCTTGCATGGTCTTAATGGACAAATTTAGCATTTATGATGTATTTATGACATTTTGGAAACCCTAGTTAGGGTTTTGGTTCTCCTTTCTTGTTAAATACAACATTGAGGCCTCATTCTACATGTTGGATGTTTATTGAGATTAATACATATACTTTGAGATTGAAGAGAAATTGGCTCTAGTTTTTGTGGATGGCTTGACTTGCTTAACAATGGAGAAGGCTTTCTTGTAGGAATCATGAGCATAGTTAATGGTGATTTGTTCCTTATTTAGTTCTTATTTTCTTATATTATCATTTTTTTCCATCTTTATATTGTAGTAGGACAAAATTTTTAGGCTAAGAAATGTTGTTTAGAGGCACCTTAGCTCTATCTGTTCTCTATTTCTTCCATGTTTTCCTCTGCTAAGTCAGTTTAGAGAATTCTTAATTGCTATCTAGACCAATTTATGCTTTTTTATCTTAAATATGATTCAATGAAGCAAATTTCAAAGTAGTTTTATGGTTATCCCTGCTCTTTGCCATTACTTAAACATTGTTTTTAAGGTCTTTTACTTTGAAGTGTTACTGATTAGGTTTAGCTAAAGAGGTCTATGATTTTCCATGCCCTTTTGTTTACCCTAAATGGTTGCTTTGGAGGTCTTTATAGCTTTATTAATGAATTTAGGAGTTCCCTCTTCTTTGACCTCTGCTATATTTTTATCTTAAATGTTTTCTTAGCTTGAAGGTGAAATCACTAGAAGATTTACAAGTTTCTTTCCTTCTATAGTTCACTGGATTGTTCTCTTCATGCTTGCTTGTTAGGGTTTAGTCAAAGAATTTATTTGTATGCCCGTCTTTGATTATTTATTCAGGTTTAGTAATCTTAAAATCCATTCTTGTTAAGGTATTTGTTAAATGATTCTTAACTGCCCTTTTGCATCTAACATGTTCAAAAAATTGATGCTCATTTCATTCACATAAAGCCTTTAGATCCATTTGATTTTGTTAGATTTTCCCTGTGATACACCCTAGACCTTTTGTTAAACCATTCAAGACCTTTTATAAACTCCATTTCCCAATGGCCTAAAACTCTCTCACTCTATCTATTCTACCTGATAACCTACCCAACCAACCAAACAAAAAAACAAACCCTAAACCTAATAACTAGCCTAAAATCAAAACCTAAAAGCTATCAAGTTACACTTTTCATACAAACATAGAGAGATCCCTCTCTGAGTCTAGGAAGGCTAGGTCCTAGGACTCCAAATACTGGTTTGATGTTACCCCTATACATTTGGTCTTTCCAGTCTAACAAATTATGGGAACCTAACATAATGGCGATCACGGTGGGACACTGAGTCAGTGGCATCCTAAGTATACCTTAAAGACTCTCAAATCCTTGTCAAACTTAGAAAATCAAGTGTTAGCCAAGAGTACTATCTAATTGATTCACCATACTAGAAAAATGATGACTCAACTAGGGAAAACTCATTGAAGTCTCAGTGTTACATAAAAAAACTCATAAAACCCAAAACATCTCTAGATTGGTTTTTGAATTGTTGATGGTGGATAGCAAGCCAACCCTCAAAGTAGTAAACCTCATCCACCTGGTGACTCTACTAGCCTCCAGTAGGCCTACTAACTTCACTAGTTCTCATAGACTCCTAGGAATGCACTAATCAGTCAGAACAGTCTAAAACCTAGTCACTCTTGTGTGAACATAGTACCCTTGTAGATAGGTCTGTTTTCAAGACACTCCTAAAAATTTCAGCCTGTCTACATTATTGAGTTTGAAATTTGGCTTTGCAAAGGATTGGCACCAGATCTCACTGTTTCGGGGAATTAACACCCTAGAGGTTGGTTGGGATACAACCTCCACAGAGCAGGGGCGTACTACTTAACAGAGACTCACACAACCATGCACGTTCAGAAAAACTAAATAGAGTAGAATGAGAGGTTTACCCGTTGATCCTACGTTTGAAGTAGATCCACGTGGAGTCCAAACTCCCTGCAACCGTCCTTCCTCCTTAACCTGAAATACAAGAAGAAACCAGCACAAAGGACAAGTTGTACAGCATATATCTACTCTATATGTTAGTGAGATTCATATAAAACATTAAATAAATCATAATGAATGCTTGTATAACAAATATTCTCATACATAAAGGCATACACTAACACGTTTATTTCGGGAACAGCATGATACTTCTGTATTATAAATAGTACGTACAAAAGTAATCAAGTGGAGAGATCACCTGATCCTTCCAAGGCCTTCGCAGACCGTCGTCCGGATCCGTCCAGCCCTTGCCTCGCTAAGACTCCTTCCAACCTGGTGCATACGAGATAACATATAAAGGGATGTGTATCTCAAGGAAACAAGGGTTTCCTGTAATGAACTGGGAAAGTGCAGGAGGCACGGGGAATCAGACTTGGATAGGGAATACCAACAGAGTATAATATCAATAATTCTCTCTCTCCCTTAGGCCATACACATGAGGGCTTTTTATAGTCCCTCCAAGTAGTTTCAGCAGTTGGAAACAGTTGGCCACAGGCTGGGGTGGTTGAACTATCTGAGTAACCATCAACCCAGCGCGAAATTAGGGATTTTTTATATATTTTTTAATCATTTTAATGGCATACGCGGAAAAGTCTAGCTGTACTCGCGTATACACGCAGAAAAGTATGGGCATAGTCGCGTATGAGGGATTTTACACTGTTTTTAAGTGAATTTGTCCAAGTCTGTAGGAATGGATGCCCAAAAAAGCCATAAAGCAATCATGAATCATGTCAAAGTGAGAAATGATGCTATAACAGATGCCCCCTAATATATGAGGTCAGAAGGGGTACATGATGGCCGAAATGTATTATGCACATAGAAAGAACTGCGCAAGGACAAGAGAGGACTTCACCAGATTTCAGCCTGCCAAAAACCAATGAAAGAAACCAGAGAGTCAACTCATGCTGAGGCGGGCATACCCATGCTCAGTCAAAAATACATCATATGTAAAGTACTGAAATAGATCCAATATGTATACAAGTATAACTGAACTGAAAGTACATAGTGAATCATCTGAGCAGGGCCCGGAAATACAAGTCTGTATCAATGTCCAAGTATCACATATAGAAAGCTGAGCAAAGATGGTGCAACTGGATGTCTGATCAAATAAGTAACCGAATCTCCAAGTACCGGATCATAAGTGGTGGATCAAACGGTACAATCACGCAACTCGGGGACCAACATATAAGATGCTGCTGTGCTGAACTGCAACATATAAGGGTGGACGACAACACTGGCAGAAACTGAAAGGACTGTCAACAGTGAACCGAGAAATGCTGATGCAACTCGAGGTCTTCACCGATCACAACGGCACAATTCTACACAATGGGAATGAATGAGCTGAAGTCGACCATGTGAGAAATCGTTGGATTACCGGGCAATGATGTTTCCCGTTAACCAACGCGAGACAACCCACCGATAATGATAATGAGTGTCAAGGTGCCCCAGTACAATCTGACAAGTGTGAATGAATGAGTTGAAGTCGAACACTTAAAAGAATCTACCAATCAGGAGGCAACGATGAATCCTCACTCTGCTGCATGGTGAGTCGCTGTAATCAAGGACTCAAACCCAAACGTACCGATTAAAGACTTCAGATCTTGTTCCTGAGAAATGAGTCGAACATGGGAAAAGATCTCATTTGAAGGAAGGTAGTCATGGTGATCTCACATCACCAAATGCGAGGTAACTCATAAGTTAGCAGGCCAAGATTTGAAGGAATCGACGGGTTAAGACAGTGATGGAACGAAAACCGAAGTACGTTTCCGACGTGCACAAGATGAAGTTAGCGCACGGAAGAAACCCTCTGAACCAACCAATAATGAAAGCTGACACAGAGGCGAGAAATCCACCGATAGGGTCAAATGGAAATCCAGGTACTGCACGAATCCCAAGTGTGATAATGTGTACTGACGTCGAACACAGGGGAAACCACTCAGTCAAAGACCCATGATGATGATCAAATGCTGAGCATGAGGTCACCTATCAATGATGGAAATAGGCCCAAGGTGCGGCTCTAGGTTTGCTCTCAGAGCAATGTGTCGTAGTCGATAAGAGACAAAACCGCCGGCAAGAAGTCAATGGGGACCTTCTCAAACCAGCACGAGCAGAAGACCAAAACATCTGATGTGATAGAACATGATACTGACAAGACCGGGAAGGCCGACTGAATAATGAGTCAAGAGACACCGCGGAATGGCCGACTCAGGCTAAACTTCCCTTGAACAAAAGCACGACTCTGTGATGACCATGGCAGTAAAAAGTGACACTGTATAAGTCTGTCTTGCAGGAGGCAAAACCAACTCTCCATATGATTGGAAGAGATAACCAACCGGGGGAGAACTGACAAGTGAAACATGGTAAAGGCTGAACCTAGGTCAAAACTAGAACCATCCCAAATGAAGGAAATATATATAAGTATATGTGCTTTGTTCAAGGGCGACAAACTGACTCTGTACTGCCATCAAAATAACGAAGATACATCCCGCTCCCGCTCTTTTTGTTATATTTGATTTTTTTGTCTTTTTCATATAATAAGCCTGAAAAAGAATAAAAGAATGCTATGGTACAATGGATAGAACGAGTATCAAGAAAGCAGATGCACTAGTTCCTGGGATTGGAACAATCCTATGCTCAATGCAAGGTGTCGAAAACTGGTCAGTGATACACAGAGGAACGTTCTATCCATGGGTACAAAGGTGTCAAGTCGTGATAGCTAAGTGCATGCAATGGTTAACTTGTACAGAAAGTCAAGGTCAAAAGTTGGCTTAAACATCGAGTCCAAATGAAGCCGGCTAAAGGCCAGGATAAACAAGTAGCCAATATGCAATGCAGAAATACAACTTAACGACACCAGGGAGCCTCTAGGGTATAAGCCAGAAAAATGATAAGTGATGAAGGAGAAGAATGAAGCTTCAACACAGAAGACATGGCGGGACTAAAGAGGACTCCCGAGCCTACATAAAAAGAAGCATGGGCAACAAGTGATAGCGAGGAACTAACTAGGAAGCCCATGTAAAGGAAGGCTCTACCATCAAGTCATGATTTAAAAATCGGCGAGTGAAATGGGTGTAATACTCATGACCTGATGGGATCGACCCTAAGGCAAGTGATCAGTATGGAAGCTAGTATGCAAGATGCAACGGAAAGTGATTCCCTAACCTATATGCCGGTGAAGATCATATACCTGCCGTGAAGAGTCGGAGATCATGGATCAAAAATCCGGAAAAACCCCAAAATCGTCAAAATGTACCTGAAAATATACCAAACTGGGCACTTCCAAGCAATCGAGTTATACAGCATAAGATAGATCGAAAAAATAAACATAAGGAAATTTTTCCGAAAATTTTCAATTTTTAGCCATAAATACACAAATTACCTCTCATTTGGTTCATTATTGCATAGCTGATTTGGAAAAAGAGCTCTGGAGCTAAAAACTTGTTTCGTCAAATCAGGAACAACCGACCGTCGGAATTCAGCGAAACTTCAGGTAGGCTCCTTAATCATCCCGTTGATTCATTTTGTCCGTTTAAAAATTAAAATTAAGTGATTTTTTGCCTTGAAACCCTTATTAAAAAATGCGTATCTGCGCATACGCAGGTTCAATGAAGGCAAGTCGCGTATACACGCGACTGTGCACAGGGAAAGTAGCGTATGCGCAGGTCCGATTTCAAAAAAGTGTTTCTAATGCAAATTTTGATGAAATTTCTCAGGATGACCATCTCTTGGAGGGAACGTGAGCATAGTGCAGTAGACCAAGAGGTCATGCAGGACCGCGCAGCTCAAAACATCCTCCGAAATTGCGGATTGTTGAAATTCTTTAAAATGCCCAATATGAAAAGTAATGTGCGATTGCTTGAAATGCTCGTAAATTACTGGGAACCAGATCAGGATTGCTTCATAATTGATCAGATGCCACTACGCATAGAAGTGGAGGATATATATTTCATCACTGGACTCTCCAGGAGGGGAGACCCAGTAGACCTTCACGGAAAACCCCTGGGAGGGTTGACTGTGGAAGATTATGTCCAGTTACATTGCGTAGATAATTCCAAGAAAGTTGGAACGCAGATTGCTATTAGAGATATCAGGGATTTGCACATGAAGATCCTCCTGTTCACCATCGGCAGAGTGGCAGGATCTGCCTCACTGCATCAGGCGTCCAGGACGCAAATGAGTATAGCTGTAGAGTGTTTGATTCACGTCTACGATTGGTGCACAGCCCTGCTACTGAATATGAAACAACAGCTAACTTCTATTCGCCAGAAAAAAACTAAAAACTTTGGCTATGGTACCATTTTGACTACATTCTTCTTCAAGAGAGTTCCATCTTTGAGACCCAGAGTCATCTCGACTATCAGCAGCCCGCGGGACCCAAGAATTTCCCGTTGGGCAGACATGATGAAGAGACTGGGGGGTAGCGAAGTACCTCGAACCACGTGGGATGATGAGTTCTTCCTATGGTGGGGAGAACAGATCATCGCAGTGGACGACTATCCCTATGTTGGGATGGATTTCCGAGGAGATCCAGATCTAGTACTTCCACCCGGCGCAACATGGGGAGCAGTCGGTAAGTTTTTTTGCAAAAATTTTTTGACATATATGATTTTTTTTGGATTTTTTCAATTATGTATGAAAAAACAAACATGTTTTTGGATTGGATTCTTAATGACTGACAATTAAAAAATGATCATGTTTCAGATGTTGGACCAGTTCGTCCTGAGGGCCTACCGCGCCACAAGCGCCGCAGAGGTGAGGCGGAAACAGCGGATTTCGACAGGACACTCCAGGCCGTGCAGAGAAACTTGGAGGGATTGACCTGCCAAATCCCTATGGCTGCCGTGGAGGACTTGCCGGAAGCCGTCCAGAGAAGGGTTGTAGGAGTACCCCATGACTGGGTTAGACTATTCCGCCGTGTGGCCACTGCAATTATGTTCTATAGGAACACGACTTCTGGGCAGGGTCCTCAGGAGTAGACAGATTTTATATGTTAGATGACTGTATATTATTTTTGATACTGAACATGATGGGGCATAAGCCCAAGTTTTGTACGGCATTTATGGATCCAAATTTTGTAAAGTTTTTTGACACTCCGATGATATATACAACGATATTTGATGTGATGTGATAAATGTATCAAATGTATGATGTTTTTTACGATTAAAATTTATTTTATTGAATGATTAATATGCCAATCTAAAGCTTGATTAGCCAATCAGTCAGCAAACCAATTGTCAGCTCGAGGAATATGAATGAATGTTAAAAATTGAAATGACCTTTGTAACAAACGTACCCTCAAGAATAATCGTAATAAAATTGGATCTCGTACCCGATAAGTGTTGTTCAACTGCGACACCACCAGCTGGGAGTCCAAGAAAACTACCAACGAATCAACACCCAAGGATATTGCCTCCGAGAGTAGATGAATGACTGCAGTGTATTCTGCTACGTTATTGGAAGCAGAACCAATGCAGACCCCTCTTGATACCAACAGCTGACCGGAAGGATAATGAAGCACCCAAGCCGCGGAAGCTAAGTTCCGGGTGTGTCTACTAGCACCATCGGCGAAACCAAAATGACTCATGACATCAACACAACCTGCCAAAGCAGATCAAAAACATCACCACCTCATCAAAAATCGAAAATCAAACAGATATGTACAAGACAAAAAACTACTATGTACAAAGCAAAATGCCAGGCCAAAGCCTAGGCATAATACTTCTTCAAATAGAGCCCATTTCGGGGCTCCGGCAACTCGTTTCCTTCAAAGTCAACCAAGGTATACGCTCCTTTCTTAAGGACCTTCTTAACGATATAGGGGCCATACCACATCAACTTAAACTTTCCTGCCCCCAAGGCATCTTTTTCTTGGGCATAGACCAAAACAAGGTCACCTTCGGAAAAGACCCTAGGCTTAACTGCCTTATCGTACTGAGCTTTAACTCGATTTTTATGCGCTTCGTTCAATGTGGCGGCATCTCGACGCTGCTCATCAGTGATACCCGTATGGAAGAAGCCGCTTCCGCGACTAGTGTTCTGAAGAAAGCTCATCACGACTTAAGGGAAGGAATCTCGCATTCAATGGGAAATACGGAGTCCACCCCGTGGACTAACTGAAACGGAGTAAAGCTGGGCTGGTGCTTAATCGACACCAGATGCCTGTAGTGCAGATATAGCATAATATGCCAGTTGGATCTAGCTTTATCAATTGTCCTTTGAAGAATTGTCTTCAAGGATTTATTCACGGTTTCCACTTGCCCATTGGCTTGAGGATAATATGGAGATGAATGCTCCTGCCGGAAACCCAATTTGAGAGCCAACTCAGCCATCATACTATTCTGAAAATGACTGCCATGGTCAGTGACAATCTCTTTAGGTATACCAAAACGAGCGATAACTTGATTGAAAAGGAACAAAGCTGCAGTCTCACCATCATTCCCAAAAGTAGGCATAGCCTCGACCCACTTCGTAAAGTAGTCTACTGCTACGATAATGTACTTGTGACCTTTTGCCGAAGGCGGGTTACAAGTAGTATAATCCACACCCCACTTTGTAAAGGGTCCGACAGTAACGACTGGAAAAAGCGGAGCTGGATGAGCGCGCATTTTTCAAGTATACACCTGACAAGGATGACACTTCTTGACCGATTCAATACAATCTTTGAAAATCGAGGGCCAGAAGTAGCCAGCACGCAAAATCTTTTGGGCTGTAGCAAGCCCTGATAAATGACCCCCACAAGCTCCACTGTGAGAATCATTAAGCACAGCCTCAGCTTCTTCGAAAGTTAAGCAGCGTCTTAGGATCGAATCAACCCCTCGACGGTACAAAGCATCACCAATAATCAGATAACTCTTGGCTAAGTGACGCAGCTTACGATGCTCATCTTTCGAAAAAGAAGAGGGAAACTTCGCAGTCTGGAGATACACAATCATATCCCCATACCAAGGATCTTGTGGAGAGATTAAAAACAAGTGTTCGTCAGGAAAGGACTCATCATAGATCATCTCCTCACCACAAGGCAACTCGGAGATCAATTCCGCAAAGACTAATGACTTCTTGGATTTGGCAGACATGAACTCTAGATCAAATTCTTGTAATATCACAATCCATCTATTATATTTGCCCCCAATCACTCGCCTACTGAGGACAAACACTCACCCTGACCTTGACCCTCCTACCACAGTTGATGACCCAAAAAAGATTTTATGAAAAACTTCTAGGATTGAAGATTCAACTACTAATATGACCATTCACAAAGCAATTTATTTCCTTGAAAACCTCACAGCCTTAAAATATCCCCAATTTGACTTATACCGTAGAAAAAAACATTTTAGAACTAAGTCTCAAAGTGGGATAGACCAGACAGACCTTGAGCCCATAGATTTGCAACAGAGTCCTAGTAGAGAAGCCTCTCCTTCCACTCCTCCTGATTTTCAGCTTCTCCAAAACTTTGGCTCCTTCAATTCCAAATATGCTCAATCTTAGTTTGCTGGTCCGATTACATCTTCCACTCCCATTCACACATCCATTGTGAAAACCACTCCACTTCATCACAAACCCCCCTCTCACAAACCCTCCTTGGGTTACTTTACCTCCAATCATGGCAGCATGGTTTGACCCATTGGTTCTACCCCAACCTTTACTATCCATGCCTCAATACTACCAATCCAAAATCCCCCACTTTACTAGAGCTAACTCTACCACTGCCCAACAACATGTAGATAGGATGAATGATGCCTTTGACTACCAAGAGATAGAAGAGGAAACCATAAAAATGAGAATGTTTTCCCAAATCTTAGGAGGAGAAGCTAAAAAGTGGTTCAAAAACTTAACTCCTAACAGCACTCATGGCCTCCCTTCCCTCTATCAAACATTCATAAACAAGTGGGAGATTAAGGAAAACCCTCCTCAAATCCTCTCAGAGAGAAATGTCAGGGAAAGTGTCCAAGACTACTGCACTAAGTTCAATAGTGTATACAATACACTCCCACCTCACATGAAGCCCCCACAAGGCCTAGCCTTAGTAAAATTTACAGAGGCCTTTGATCCAGACATGACCTACCAACTGAGAGAAAGATATCCCCTAACCTTAGAAGACATGCAAAGGAGATCTCTAAGTGTAGAGGCCAATCTAATAGAGAAGAGGGCTAAGATGAGGTCAGAAAAGAAAGTCACATACAAAAATGAAACCATGCCTTCCACCTTGGATGCTAAAATTGATAATATAGTGAGGGTAATGGAAAGAATGATGGAGAGGATCCACTTGAATGAAAGAGCACCTCCTAGGGAAAACCAAGAAAATACCCAAAATAGAAATAGAAACCAAAACTTCAGAAGAGACCCTCCCCAAAATAGGAAAAGAGACAATGAAAAACAAATCAGGCCTCCTTTCCATGACACCTATGTAGATGAAGAGGAAAGAGAGACCGAAGAACCGGAAGAAAACCATGTAAATCTGATAGGTTCTAACAATGAGGGTGATGTTTTTCTCACAGAAGAAGAACAAGGGTTCTTTTCCTCAAACCAAATTGATAGAACATTTGAGGATTATAAAGAGTACAAGTTAGGATTTGAAAATGCCATAATGGAGGTTCATAGGATGTAATACCTTAGGAGCAAGAAAAACCAAGATGCCTCCAAGAGAAACAAACTGGAAACTGCTATTAAGAAGACCCTTGAAATATCCTTAATAAAATAGTAGAAAACACCACCACAATGGCTAAGAAATCCGATCAAAACAAAGACAAAACCAGCCAATCAAATGGTGACCCAAGCTGCCCTAGTACATCAACTAGCGACCATGGAAAAACTACTCTAAATGATAGTCCTAATAAAATTCAGCCAAATAAGGTTGCTGAAAAGACTATGTGTGATAGGAATGATGTAAATATACCAAGAACACTAGCACCTTTCAGTTTTGAGGGAGAGATTTCCAAGATCAAAATAAGCATGTCTCTCACTAAAATAGTAATTGAGGATGTATATAGGTCCCAGGTTTTGAAAGCTTTGAACATAGGGAATGGCACCGACACTCTGAACCTAACTGATGACAAACCAGAGCTATTGTTTGGACCTGAGGTGGAGGGAAAATATCAAGAAGGAGTTGTCCCTCCATTCTATGTTAGCTTAAACATTCATGAAAAAATCTTGCACAATGTTATGCTAGACTTCGGTGCCTCACACAATCTCATGCCCAAGTTGGTGATGGAGAGATTAGGCCTCGAAATAACCAAACCTTACAAAAAATTGTACTCTTTCGATTCGAGTAGAATCAAATGTTTGGGCCTAATAAAAGACATGCGTATCAATATGGCACAAATACCTACTAAAATCCTAGTCATGGACATTATATTGGTTGACATTTCCCCGAAGAATGGCATGCTTCTATCTAGATCATGGGGAGCCAAACTCCAAGGAAACCTCCAAATGGACATGTACAATGCTAACATCTCGGTATTTAGCCAAACAAGGAGATTGTACCGCGAATCTCACATGAAATATATGGTTAGCAGCCAAGATGGCCAAACAACACCCCTCTTTATTTTATCCATTCAGACCTTGACTCATTTATCTTGTATAATGAAGATGACATTGATGGACAAGTAAATGAAAATGAGAAATATCTAGGCCTACCACAATAGTCAAACCAAACACCGAATGAAGAACTTGACAGCCAAAAATATAGTAGCCCTGAACAACAACATAATGGCGAAATTGAACTTGAAACACCAAAAACAGAACCATTCTGTAATATTCCAAAATAGGAAAAATCTACACTATTGGGAATATCTTAAGATATTCCAAAAGTGGAGCTACAGGAATACATGAACACAATATTGTAAACATAGAAAATATGGTCATGTCATGAGAGAGAACGATATTCAGCCATCATTTTATTAATGGATCAGCAACAATGTACAAAATATCATGAGGGACATGCCACTCAAGCCATAAGAACAAGTCTCCAATGATCAAAGAAATAGATACATGAGATGCTGCAACTATCTAGAATGCTGGAGAGGAGTGACTCCGCAGTCTATATTAGCATAGCTTCTGCTGCAAATGTACATACATGAAATATGGCTGAGGGAAACAAAATAAATTCCCAATAATGAAGATATGGGCTCCAATACAAGATTTCTAGCCAACTCGGAAAGGATTGCTAGAAATACCAAAAAACATACAATGTGACAAATAACCCTGGGGTTAATGTGCCACTACAAGCTAGATCTGATATAAAAATGAGGCTATGATAGATATAAAATACTGATGTCCTCCTCCAATTGTATTTCTAATTAGAAGGCTGATCCATCTACTCAAAAATATACCCTCCCAATGAGCTCAATGAACCCTCCCAGCAACTGCCTCTGAAAATAACGCAGATCTGGACTGAAATTGCACTGTGAGGGATGGTCGATGGTTGGAATGATGCCAAATATATGAAAATATTCCTGTGATTCCTTCTTACTGTCCCTCCAATGGATAGACAAACTCTCCACTGAAAAACAAGCCCGGAAATGACTCTAAGAGATCCTCCTTTGCTGCACCCTACAACACAACCCATCTCTAAACAGAAACTGCGTTGTAGCTGAAGGAGGTAGCTTGGCCAAAATTTTGAAATGAGGAAATTTAAACCAAAGAACCTCTCCTTTTTTGAGGATGAGGTAGGGATTCCTGACCGGGAACACCCTTGTGCTAAACAACACTACAACCCTTCTAAACAGCAAGAGGAAGCAAAGTCTCAACAGACCAAAGCAAATAATAATCCAAGCATGAATACAATGGTAGTCCCCCTCTCCATATATAGCAAGTGCTCCTCTCCATAATGGGTCCCATCCATATGTGCCACCTAGCCCATGCAAGTTGTCCTCCATTCAAACTGCGTAGTCCATCATGGAGATACAATGTATCTAGACAGTGCATGTGGACTTGGTCAAATATGACTGAATCAACATCATCCAATCCTATTCACACCTATAGGTGCTCAATCTAGCTGCTTTATTCTTCCCCTTTTCACATGAGGAATGCTATTTTCCTTCTAAAGAGGTTAATGGACCTCCCTACCCATTTTATTCATCTACTACTAACTATAATGTTCCTTTTAGCTTGAGGCTAAAAATTTGGACATTACAATCCTCCCCTCCAAAATATTGCTTGTCCTCAAGCAACTATATAAAGAGAGATAAATTCCTCCCCTTATCCTCTTATGGCCTCTTCATCAATATTCCCCACTACTGGTCAAGATATTCTGCAACAAATCTTCCCTCCAATATCTCCTCCCAAAGATGCATGACCAAATGGCTCACATCATGAAAAGGTGGAAGGTGTAAGTGGAAACCTTCTTGCTGTCTCATGGCCTCCTCAAGGTAGGAGTGATGATACACATGGGAAATCTCATTCCATGCTATCATCCAAATGAAATGAGCCATCCTAGGTAGCTCATCAAAAAAAAAGTGCAACCCCGGTTTTATGCAATGTCTTGGGGCTGAATGGAGAGTTTATGTTTTCCCATCCAAGTAGTTTCTCTCTCCATCTATGGTAAGTATGAGGGGGTTGACGATATTGGACTACAATGTCATGGCCTTCAAAAATGGCCCAAGCTACGCCACAAGATAAGTCAACCATGAAGTGCCTCCTCCAAGGACGCAAGTTCACCCAAGGGCTCCTCCTACATAAAGGAAAGAGGTGTGTTGTGGAAATCATGGTGTGCCCATTGTTTCCCCTAAAAAATACAACGTGTAAAATATGGAGAATCATATACAACGTGTAAAATATGGAGAATCATACTCCCAATGGGAATCTCCATCTCCAATTCCACTCTCCAAACAAATATTCCCATGAGGAAAAACATACTAGCAATATATGGAAGCAAAATACTATGAAAACAAGCTGCAAAATGACAACCGGAGAGTGACTCAAAGTTCCACACAAGCAACCAGCGCAGTGCATTCCATTCCTGCCTCAAAACAAAAAATAACAAGTGCTTCACCAGCCACTTGTTTTCTGCCATAGTCATCTCATAAGATGAAAACATAAAGATACAATGTGGTGTCAATGGTGCACACCAAGAATCATGTGGCTTCCCCCACAAACCACCAAAACGATAGCCAAAATAAATGCTACAAGTAGCTGCAAGTACATCATCATACAATATGCAAGAAGAGATAATTCTTCTTGATACATCATGCTGCTCAAACAAGGAAAAGAATTACAATACAAAATGTGCAATTATACCTCCTCCATCATGTACTTAAGATCTTGAGCTGAAATGGCTCAATTGGAATATTTCCCTCACCTCCAATGAGTAGGGAAGTGGCTGTGACCTCCTATCTATCACCATCTGAGCTATGCACCTCTCCATATTTTGAAACATGTCATGCTCAATGCCCTCCCAAGTGAACTCCTTTGCCAAAGAAAGATATGCATCATAATGCATGGAAAGGAAGTCCTCATGTGTTGCATGTAGCAGCTTCTCCTTGAGACTAGAAGCTCTAGTCAAGAAGACTCTACCATAAGAATATATGACCATGTCATCCACCATGTATCTATCATCTCCATCTTGGTCATCAAGAATCATGCAAGCACCAAGATCCTTGGAGTACTATACCAAGAGTTGAGACCTCCAATATGGATCAATCGTCCCAAGAGAGAGCACTGGTGATATAGCATGTGAATCTCTCCTCATGCTACTTCCTGCTACTTTGACATCCCCCATGCCAAATTTCTCCTCAAAACTCTTCACCTCTCTGAAATCCAAGAGTGGTGAATCTAAAGACAAGATGTCTTTCATCAACTCTAGATATGGTGGCCTCCTAGGTGGAATGCCCCCATGCAATGAGACATCAATGTCAAGAGTAGACTGTACATATGGTTGGGCAACCTTGCCCTTGCCCTCACAGCGCAAATCAGTCTGCCTCTTTCTTGCATTAGATTTCTGAAATAGAGAAGGGTGTGTGCCTCTCATCAAGTGATGCTGCTCTTCCTTCCTACCTCCTCCTTCCATCTACAATGCTTCACAATCATGCTGCTCACTGATTGTGCTTGGACCTCCATGTATGAGATCCTGGGGAACTTCTTGCAAGGATACAAGAATCCCTCCTATTGGAGCATGTGCTCCTCCTTCCTCTGCATGAGGTACTATATGTGCTCTAGATGTGTCAGCGTTGTTTCCCTCATCTCCATCAATGTGTATGGGAAACCTCTCAACAATTTGATCCCTTTGTGACAAAGAGATCCCCATGCCCTCTTGTTTAGGAATATTACATAAGGATCTTGCCTCTAGCAAGGTATGATGCAAGATATCACCCTCCTCCATGGTTTTTTGAAGTGGAATGGAGTTTATAGTTTCATCCATCACATGCAAGGTTTGTGTTTGTTTGAGTTTGTTTTTCTTCTCCACATGTGTTTCAGAAATATTCCCACCAATGCCTTAATGAACCTTGCATAAGAATTATTTTCATTATTTAAATAAAAAGACTCAAATATCCACCATGCATAGACCTTACCTCCAAAATGCAGCACTACAACTTTGATTGCATCATCTTCAGAAATTTGGTGTTGCTGAAAAAAGGTGTCTAGATCCTCCACCCAAGCTTTGGCTGAACATGCAGGTGAACCATCAAAAGTAGATAGATGAAATATATCCTCTTGCTTGCTTCCCTTCACCTTGATCTTGAAAAACTCTAAAAAATTAAGATGATCTCTAAACCTTTCAGTTTGAGATTCATAACCTTGCAACAAACCACTAAGAGTTTCCCTCTTAGGCATTCCTCCACCCTTCATCTTTCTCTTGATAGATATGGGCTCTTGACTACACTGTGAAACATAGTGTGTGGCTGCATGCTCACACTCCTCATATGAAAATCTAGAGTTTGATTCAGATTCACACCCTCTTGGAGATTCTCTGTACATCTCCTTCTTATTTTCTTGAGATCTTCATGAATGCTCTTTATAGGTTTAGGAAGAAGCTTTGAAAGCCTATCCTCCTTTCTTCCTCCATCTAATGGAGCCTTATTTCTGCTCACATTTTCTTCTTTGAATAGCATAATGCCTATTTTCCATAGGCTGAGCCAAGATTATGCTTTGATACCACTGTAATATTCCAAAATAGGAAAAATCTACACTATTGGGAATATCTTAAGATATTCCAAAAATGGAGCTACAGTAATACATGAACACAATATTGTAAACACAGAAAATATGGTCATGTCATGAGAGAGAAAAATATTCAACCGTAATTATATTAATGGATCAGCAACAATGTACAAAATATCATGAGGTACATGCCGCTCAAGCCATAAGAACAAGTCTCCAATGATCAAAGCAATAGATACATGAGATGCTACAACTATATAGAATGTCAAAGAGTAGTGACTGCATAGTCTATATTAGTGTAGTTGCTGCTTCAAATGTACATACATGAAATATGGCTGAAGGAAACAAAATAAATGCCCAATAATGAAGATATGGGCTCCAATACAAGATTTCTATCAGACCCGAAAAAGATTGCTATAAATACGGAAAACCATACAATGTGACAAATAACACTGGGGTTAATGTGCCACTGCAAACTAGATCTGATATAAAAATGAGGCTATGATAGATCAGAAATACCGATGTCCTCCTCCAATGGTATTTCTAATTAGAAGGTTGATCCCTCTACTCAGAAATAGACCCTCCCGATGAGCTCAATGAACCCTCCCAGCAACTGCCTTTGAAAATAATGCAGATCTGGAATAAAACTATGTTGTTAGGGATGATAGATGGTTGGACAGATGCCAAAGATATTAAAATATTCCTATGAGTCCTTCTACGGATCCTCCAATGGATAGACAAACTCTCCATTGAAAAACAAGCTCGGAAATGACTCTAAGAGATCCTCCTTTGTTGCACCCTGCAACACAACCTAGCTCTAAACAGAAACTACATTGTAGCTAAAGTAGGTGGCTTGGAAAAAATGATGGAATGAGGAAATTTAGCCCAAAGAACCTCTCCTTCCCTGAGGATGAGGTAGGGATTCTTGACCAAGAACACCCTTGTGCTAAATATCACTGCAACCCTTCTAAACAGCAAGAGGAAGCAAAGTCTCAATAGACCAAAGAAAATAATAATCCAAGCATGAATACAATGGCTGTCCTCCTCTCCAAATATAGAAAGTTCTCCTCTCCATAATGGGTCCCATCCATATGTGCCACCTAGCCCATGCAAGTTGTCCTCCATTCAAGCTGCGTAGTTCATCATGAAGATACAATGTATCTAGATAGTACATGTGGACTTGGTCAAATATGACTGAATCAACATGACCCAATCCTATTCACACCTGTAGGTGCTCAATCCAGCTACTTTATTCTTCCCCTTTTCACATGAGGAATTTTATTTTCCTTCTAAAGAGGTTAATGGGCCTCCCTACCCATTTTATTCATCTACTGCTAACTATAATGTTCCTTTTAGCTTGAGGCTAAAAATTTGGAACATTACACATTCCCTAATGCTGATGTAAATATTCTAGAACACTTTTATGAGGAAAAATTTTCTAGGGACTAGGATAAAAAATACCTTGAGCTATTACAATGTAAAGATAACTCATTGCCAAGAGGTCTCACCCCCTTAGAAGAGTTGTTTGACTTTAATTAGGTTGCTAGGAAACCAAAAATGGAATCTACCGAAACTGATGCAGAGGAATGTAACATAGGCAACATAGAAGAACCCAAAATGATCAAGCTGTCCAAAAATATGCCACCTCATATAAAACATAAATACATAGAGTTGTGCAAAGAGTTTAAAGATGTTTTTGCATGTGGGTATGAGGACTTGAAGCCCTATGACACAAACACTATTCAACATAATATTCCTCTCAAGGAAAACTAGAAACCATTCAAGAAAAAATTGAGAATAATAAACCTCGTCCTAGTACCCCTAGTTGAAAAATAAATAAAGAAGATGTATGATGTTGGTATCATAGTTTCTCTGAGGTACTCAGAATTTTTTTCAAACCTTGTGTCAGTGAAAAGAAAACAAGGGGATTTAGGCTATGCATAGACTTTAGAAACCTAAAAAAATCCCCCCTGAAGGACAACCACTATTTATCATAAGATAGATCATATACTGCAAAGGGTGGTAGGTTCTAAAAGGATGTAATTGCTTGATAGTGTTTCGGGTTACAATTAGGTGATAATACTTCCAATTGATCAACAAAAAACCTCTCTCACAGCACCTTGGTACACCTACATGTATGACAAAATTCCATTTGGGTTAATGAATGCGGGGGCCAATTTTGAAAGACCCATGGACACTGATTTTTCCAAGGACTTAAATTACTTCATTATGATATACCTTTATGACATCATTGTCTATTTTAAAACCAATGAGGAATACCAAGTTCACCTGAGAAAGGTCTTTGAAAGAGACAAAGTGCTGAAGTGGTATTCAAGGAGGGAGGACAAAGGCAAGCATGGAAAATTTGAAAATTTGTGGAAGGTTCCTTACATCATTCATTTAGTTAGAGGTAACAATGCTTTCTTTTTACAAGATCTGGATGGATTAGAGTTATTTGGAGGTCCTGTCAATGGTAGGATGCTCAAGCACTATTTTTGTCAAAATTCCTAGTTTGAAGCTTTTATTCATTGTACATAACATTTCTTGATTAAATATAAGGAAAAAAAAAAGAACACAAAAACAAAGAAAAAAGGAAAATTATGGCAGGGAAAATAATAGGTACAACCCCATACCAAAAAAGAGTATTGCTGAAAGTGTGCAAGCCTAAATGCTACTACTTGTTGAAAGGAAAAATCTTGTTCAGTCATCTAGCCTAATCTTGACTAAACATGTTTTAAATTTCTGCCGATAGGTTACTGGAAGAAGACTTGTCAAACCATTTAAGCTTGGCTTGTCAGTAGATTAGATTAGGAAAGATTGTTGGTTCCCAAAGCATTAATCTGAACCAAATAGAAAGAGAGGGATGCCTAACAAATTCTAAATCACAACCCTCATGTTTTCTAGTTTTTTATTATAAAAAAATAATGTCTATGTGTAGCTTGTCCAAATGCCACAGTCCATGGAAAATCATATTGCTTAATCCTGGTTTGATCATGTTTTGAATTTCATCTCAGCGGGTTAGAGAATAAAGTTTGTCAAATAGCTTAATCTTGACAGATAATTAGACTAGGTAGAGAATAAGAGAGTTCATTAGCCTAATTCGAACTCTTGGAAGTGATAAGGGTACAAGTAGATAGTTTTTTATTCTTTCAAAATAAAATAATGTCAAGGGTTTTCCAAAATAGCTGCACCCAAAAGAAGAAAAAATGCTAGACAAGGTATGATGGGTAGGTAGAAATGAGGTTGAATCAAACATGTCTTTCTTATTTTGAGATCATAGCTTCAAGAGAACATCATCAAATGAAGGAAGGAAGATCTGCAAAGTGAAAATAAGGCACTAGTCTTCAAAACTCAGAGATTTGAGCTTTGGGGTCCTGGACAACTCCTGAAAAGGAGCTTCCCTCCCCAAGTGGAGCCACTGTTTGTCATCAGTAATTTTTTTACCATCTGTAGATGACTAAATATTGGT
Source organism: Pinus albicaulis (assembly GCA_034641835.2). NCBI lineage: Eukaryota > Viridiplantae > Streptophyta > Pinopsida > Pinales > Pinaceae > Pinus > Pinus albicaulis. The sequence goes on from CM076574.1 coordinate 1,254,991,440, forward strand.
TATATATTTCTAAAAACAAAATTCCCTGAACATTGTGAGTTTTAGAAATCTCACTGCCTTCATTATCCTTATACCAAAATTTTCACTATTCTACCATTTTTCCATTTCATGGTCACCTTGCCACTCCTAAAATACTCCTTATGGGTTTATCTCATTCATATCCATCCCTTTTTTCCCACCTATAACCTCATCACTCTATGTTTCCCTTTCCCATAACTCCACTTTACATTAAGGTTTTTTACCTATAAGCTTACTCCTCCCCATGTTCACCAGGTTCCTCAAGAATTGATGGTCTCAAAAATATCTCTGTAGGCTCTTTAGATAAATCTAGTACATTGGATTTTGGATCTTCAATACACCACTTTGTCAAAACTCTATTTTTATACTTGAAGACTCCAAGCCAATTTTCAATCAAAGAGTAGGTCAAAGCAACCCTCCCACTAGGTCATTAGGGTTTCACAAGTTGTAAGGTCATCATTGATATTTAAGCACTATTTTTTATGTGCTAGAAGCTGGCTCAGATGTAATAGAAGATCAACACATGGTTATCCAATAAAGATCAGGAAATCTCCAAAGAGGACTACTTTATCGAGTTCAAGTTCTGCAATAGGTAAATGTGAAATTTGACACTTCTGCAGGAGTGTTAGAATGACTATTAGCAGAAAGTTGGTAAGGTAAGAGGTCTGATTCTCAATAAATACATTCCTAGCAAGGAGAGGGGAAGCAGTTTGTTTTCAAGGAGAATCAGGGCTTTTGAGCTTGATTGGGCCAACAAGTGCCAAACAGTGAAACAAATGGCAAAAATGACCATGGAGGAGGTACACCCAAAAACCAAACATGAAGAGAATTTTTTCAAAATTATTGATGAAATAGGGAAAAAGGTGAGGTGAACTGGACATAAATGAATGAACTTGAAAGGGATATAAAGAACTTAGAAGACAACACTAATAATTGTTCTCAAGCATCCCAGACACCTAGGGTTTTGTGAAAATTACTAAAGAAGGTGAAAGGCATGGTTTGTACTCCATGATGACAGCAGAGAAGGATTTTGAAGATACCATTGTGATCAGATGCTAGGATTGAGAAAAATGAGTTTGCCATGCCCAGATGAGCAAAGTGTAGGTTAAAACTCCATGATGCCAGCAAAGATGGGGTTTTTGAAAGTGTTGCCTTGTGTTTAAGTTCCTAAGGTTTTCAAAGGTAAATTTAGCATGCTTCAAAGATAAAAAGGGAGAGCCACTCAAATTTTTTCATGACACCTACTGAGTGAAAGTGTTAAAGGACATAAATAATCCAAAAAAAGTCAACTTTGTGACTCAAGAAAAACCTCGCAGAGCAAGAATGTAAAGGGCATCAGTAAAAAGATAAGTCAATATTTTATGGCACCTGAAAATCAGAAGTGGCCAACAGAAAGGGTAAAAACATGATCATAACTTCATAATGAAAGCAAGAGAGGGCTTTGAAGGTGTTTCCTTGTCTTTAAAGTTCCAAAGGTGTGTTAATGAGCTTTTTATGCTTCGAGGGTAAACAAGAGGGTCAAAATTCATCACTGCAGACACCTACAGAGAAAACTATGTAAAAGTTCCAGTAAGACAAGGTAAGAAAGACAAGTGGAATATTGTGATGAAAAAACATAGGAAACTTTGAAGATTATACTGTGTGAAACCCTCCAAAGAAGACATCAAATGAGAATGTAAACTCTCAAGGAGAAAAATGAAAATTCACTTAAATTTTTTCATGCAACCTGCAAGCAAGAAGTCAAAGAAATATCAGTGAAAAGGAAAAGGGAGTAAAAACATTAGGAAAGTGGGTTTGCAAAGATTAAATTTAATTTCCTAGACCATAAAAGGTCATTTTGTTCATCATATAGCTCATTGTTCACTTGCAAAGATCAAGAGAATTCAAGAAGAAATACTTGTGAATTTTCAGGTCAAATATGGGCAAGTTTACCTGGAGCTGCGCGTTCAGGTCTACGCTCCGCACCTGGAGTTAGGTGTGCACCCCTAGAAAAAACCCCCGTGCAATTTTCTTCGGTGCTTTGTACCTGGAGATATGCACTACACGCCTGGAAACACGCTGCGCATTTACCCGATAGACCCAACAAATAACATTGGCGCTATGTGCCTGGCACAAGGCGCTGCACCTTTGCCTGACTCGACACCCCGTTCACCTGGGCACTACGCGCTTGGCTAGGAGGGCCTTCCGAGCCATTTCAACATTCAAATCAACTCAAACTTTCTTCAAATTGCCTCTAAGGGTTTGTAAAGCATCTTTAAGGGGTAAGTACAAGACATCACCTCCTCTCCAAGTTCTTACTATCATTTGGTTAAAGGAATGGAACCCTAAGGAGATAAGCTAAATGTCATGCTTCAAAAACACTGATTAAGCCTCCCTCATCTGAAAGCAAGGAAATATTAGTCAAAACAGGGATAAATTAGGGTGGTTGGAGTGGTTTGAAGCTGGTCATCCTTCAAATCTTAAAAGCCTTGTCCCTTACACTGAAACATATTAACATTACATACCCCCCTCATCTCAAATTTTCATCATTACTAAGGTGCTTCACAGTAGCGTTTGACATATCAGTTGGTTTGAATTCAGGTTATTTAGACTCTCATTCTACCCAATTTTCCCCCTCACTCATTCTGTTGGGGTTCCCATTTTTTGGCCAGATTGGCAAGACCAAAAGATGAGACAACATCAGAACCACTTTCAGACCCTGGGATCTAGCCCTCCTGGGTCCAGAGAGGGATCTTTCTATGTAAGAAAAGGTTTTATGTCTTTGAAGATCGAAATTAATACATTAGGCTAGTTATAGGCACAGGGTTTGTTTGTTTGATGTATGTTTGATTGTTGGGAATCTGGAAAGAAAGGTTAAATATAAGACAAGGATGGGAAAAGAGGATTTTAGGCAAAGGAGGGATGATTCAGAGAACATTCAATACCATTGGTAAATGGAGTCAGAAAAGGGTTTACTTGCTATTCAATGTATAGGCTTTCAGTTGGGCTAGTCATCTAAAGCATTGGATCTTAAAGATGATAGTGTGGAATGAAATGGTAAGAGAAAAGGTAAAAGCAAGGAAACCTCCAAGGTGGCCTTCAGAAATCAGATCTAGGGATAGTACATGCCATTAGACAACCTATAATCTAAAACCTAAAGGCTAACTCCTCAGAATAGGAAACATCAAAGATTTGGACACAAAGGTGAACACCTGAGATCAGAGAGAGACTTTGAACTCTCAATGCTTTGGCCTCCAGCTTAAGGGATCTTAGGAAGGTTCAATTAATTGAAAAGGATCCTAGTGAGACAGAGACAGAGTTCTAAATTCTCAGTATCCCAATTCATTCAATTAAAACCTAACAAGAACATATAAGAATAGATTCATCAATTCATACATCAGCTAGTAGCATATCGAACCACTACACTGGTTAAATTAGCTTGAAATCAATCCTCAGATAACACATACAGTAGAAAACATTGAAGGCAGGGAGAGTAGAAACATAGGGTACCTAACAAGGGTAAATCCTATGCGAGATTTCTGATGTGTGCCAGAAGAAATGAAATGTAATGAACTAAAAAGGAAAAAACATAGACAAAGACAAAAGACATCACCGTTGCTTTAAATCAAGATCCAAAGAAATGTGCTTGTCATATTAAAGAGCAACACCAGTCAAGTACAATATTACCAATAGCTTGAATATTCAGTCTGAAAACATCTTCCTCAGCCTATCTTACAACTTTACACAGAGAACATGTCTCAAGAGAAACAGCTTGCAATTCACAAATAGCCGATCAACAACCTTACAATGAGTTTCTTCATGAATTTTATAGCTGGAAAAGAGGCAGAGGGGGTAGGTGAAAAACTAAATGTAGCCTTAAAACTCAAAAGAGGAAGAGGGTTGAGGCTCCATTCTATTTTAAATTATGGGCATTTATCTCTGGTACTCTATGGATGAAACAGTGGTCTTCATCAGGCTGCAATTTACTCCAGGTATGACTTTGATGTACTTGTTGTAACCCTCTGCAATACTTCTGGTGAACAGAACAAAAGGTAGAATAATGATGCTAGGGCCTGCCATACTGTGTAACAAAGGCTTATGACACCCTAGGACTGTTTTTAGGGTAGAAATCTCTTCAGGAACACGGTATTGAATGGAAACATTATGGGCACTTCGTCCTTTCACGGGTATGAACATTCTGCTGATGGTAACACTGATAATATGATTTTCTGTGCATTGGATCTTCTGAGTGATCCATGGGGTCTTCGATTTGGTACACTGCCTTAAATTACTGACTCCAGGATTCAAAAATATTTGATCACTGGTCTTGAATTCTCTGATCTTTCACTGATACTCTTTTGCTGCTCCGTTCCTGTCTCTGTCTACGAAATTTTCTCTTTAATGGCTCTGGGATGGTTTTACAGAGTTTTACCCTACTCCTTTAATGAAATTCATGTCATAACACCTTCCCAGGCCTTCCTTCATCATTTCAATCTCTGCACATGGTCTTCCCTGCGTTTTTTGTCATTATAACAGTGACTGTGAACCATGGCGGTTTTCAGCCTGCCTGTAACCCTACAAAACACAAAAACGTGTTAAGAAATCATGCATGGGGTCAGATGATGTGGATGACTGTGAAAATGGAAACGTGACATGGATGAGGACGATGAACGCAAAGGATATTGTGGAGGAACGTCATGGAACAGCGGGAGATGCATGTGGAAGATGGCGAGATTGGAAATTTGAATGCAAAACATCAAATTTTGACTTTGGCACAAAATATGAATGGAACGGACGAAAATACGATTAGAACACGTGGAATGGGTGACATGGCAAGACCCGGTCAATGGCGGACATGCAGTCAATTCTAACCGTCTGATCTCATGAGGATATCAATGGTGGAAAACGCATTGGAGGGCAACAGATGGTGGGCTAGGGGTCCCTTTTTTCTTTGATTATCCCCCGAGCATCTTGGAGGATCAATCGCTGTCGTATGGCCCATCCCAGATCAGATGGTGTACAACAATATTGCATCGGAGCTACGGACGAATGTTAATGCGCGATGGGGGGCAGTTTTTAGATAGTGCTCGAAGACATGTGTCCTGCGGTGAACGGCATCGCTGTGAAATGAAAAATACCACCTACCTTCCGAAGGTGGTTCAATAGGAACCGGCGGCTTGCAACAGTGATGCGATTGCGGGGACCACTGGGGCGGGATGAGACTTAGCGACAACCGTTGGATTACAGGAAATCAACGGTGGGAAGAACGATTATGAACCATATTAATCGAATTGCGATAAGTGCTTTTCGGGCTAGCATGTGGTTGATCCGGATTTATGCAGGAACGCAACAGAATAAACACATAACCATAAATACAGAGATGCAGCGGAAATAACACTTCATTTCATTAATATCAAATAACAGAAAGATGCTTACAGACATAATGGAAATAAAATAGCTAGGGTGCTGGTAGCGAATCTCTGAGAAGAGATGTGGTGGCTACAGACCTCTGAACTCCTTTACAATGAGGCGCGAGGGCCTATTTATTATTGAGAAACAATGGAGAACCCTAAACATCCCAAAAACCTAACCCTAGGAGATGAAGCGCCAAAACCATGGGCCCCGTTTGGGTAAATTGGTGTTTCAACTTCCCAGGGACGTAACTTTGGCATACTATCTCCGTTTGACGCATATGATACATCATTAGAAAGCTCTATCCGAGGACTACAGCTGTCGGGACGAATTTTATCAAAAAATTCGTTGGCGCTTTCATACCCAAAAAATGTCGTTTAGGGCCTCAAAACGGCTCCCGAAGTTCAGGACCCGAAAAACTGCTAAAAATAGTAAGTTATGCCAAAACGGAAAAACTGAAAGAGACAATGGTGGGGGCCCAAGTGGAATAGGCGGGTGGCCACCAATATCCACCGGGATCATTCCTCCCCCCTTAGGAAGCAATGGTCCCCATTGCGTTAAGTTCCTCCATGAGATGAGGAAATTTCTGCTGAACTTGGTCCCTGGTGAACCACTTTCCTTGGTGCAGGAGTTGGCCAGCTTTGACAACCCGATACAGTTGGATCTTCTGTTGACGAGTGTTCTTGATTTGCATGTCCATGATACAATCTGTGGTGGCCTGTTCCATGCAGTCTGGGTTTAACTCTGTTGGTGTGAGTTGTTCTGCAATGTCCGAGGTGTCCAGTAGAGGTGGAAAGTAAGGACGAAGGCTATCCACATTGAAGACTGGGTGCAGACCAAGGAATGGTGGAATACTAAGCTCGAAGGCATTGTTACCTACAGCCTTGGTGATGGTGTACGGCCCGTATTGGAGCGGGCGAAGCTTGCGGTGAGGTCCAGTGAGGCGCTCCTTCTGCAAATGTAGCCATACTTTGTCGCCCACCTGGAAGTGGTGTGGCACCCGGTGTTGATCATGGCGCTGCTTGTACTTCGCATTGGCTCTGTCCAATATATCATGAACCTGTTGGCGGATGTGTTGAATGCGCTCGATGAAGCTACTTGCTTTGTCAACTTCAGATTGGACATGAGCTGAATCGGCCTGAGCAGCTGCAAATGGCATGGCTACGTCAATGGGACATAATGGCTGGAATCCCAAGCCCACCTGAAAGGGGCTATGGCCAATTGAACTGTGGAGAGCCCGGTTATAACTATGTTGTACATAAGGGAGGCTCTCGTCCCATGTGCGTGGATGCTTTGAATTGTACATGCGCATAATGTGTACAATCATTCTGTTGACGACCTCTGTCTGGCCATCTGTTTGGGGATGGAAAGCTGTGGACTTGGTGAGCTTTGTGTCCAACATCGACCAGAGGCTGGACCAAAATGTGCTGAGGAACCTGCTATCTCGATCTGATATGATAGACTGTGGGATCCCAAAGTGCACCCACACTCGTTCAAAGAAGAGTTTAGCAGTGGCTTCTGCTGTGATATTCTTCTTACATGCCGCCATGATGGCCATCTTCGAGAATCTGTCAACGACCACGAAAACACAGTCATTTCCATTCTTAGTAGAAGGCAGGCCCGACATGTAATCCATGGAGATGGATTCCCAAGGTCGACTAGAGGTAGGTAGTGGAGTATATAGGCCTTGCTTCTTGATGGTCGGTTTGGAAATGGCACAAGAAGTGCAGGATCTGATGTGCTTCTCGACATCCTTTCGAAGGTTCGGCCAATAGAAATACTTCTGTAGTATTGCTACTGTTTTCTCGACCCCGAAATGCCCAGCGACTCGACTGTAGTGTGCTTCTCATATCATCTTGGCACGCTCGCTTGAAGGAACACAAAGGTGTCCCAGGTGACATAAAAGTGCATCTTGGAGGTGAAAATTTGGAACTTGCGTACCCCCCAAGAGTGCCTTGCAAGTGTGGCCGAATTCTGGGTCACTCTCATAGAGAAGCGGCCAATCAGAAGTCTCATGCCCACAAGAGTTGAGCACGGTGGTGAGCGCCACGATCGGTGGTCGGCCGAGGCAGTCTGCAACATTATTGGTGCTACCCTTCTTGTACTTGATATTCAAATGAAACTGTTGCAGATATGTGGACCACTTCTGATGGCGATCATTCTGCAACTTCCCTTGTGTCTGTATGAACTGCAGGGGCCGGTGGTCCGTGTGGATGATTGTTTCCTTCCCCAAAATGTAATGCTTCCATTGTCGACAGGCTTGCACAATGGAATACATTTCTTTGTCATAGGTGGGATACTTGCGAACTGTCTCAGACAATGTCTCACTGTGATATGCCACTGGATGTCCCCGTTGAGTAAGAACTGCCCCAATAGCATAGTCAGAGGCATCTGTCTCGATCTCAAATGGCTGCTGCAAGTCTGGTAAGGTGAGCACTGGGGCAGAACAGAGGCGATTTTTCAATTCTTTGAACGCCTTCTGTTGAGGTTCCGACCAAAAGAATTTTGCTCTCGCTCCTCCTTTGGTGACTTGACTCAAGGGCCAAGTGACATGAGAGAATCCCAACACGAATCTACGGTAGAAATTAGCAAGACCCAGAAAGCTGCGAAGCTCTGTTATAGTAGTCGGGGCTGGCCAATCCCGAATGACTTGGATCTTGGCGGGATCCACATGCACCCCCCTTTCATCAATAATGTATCCCAGATATTGAACCTGGGTCATGCCAAAAGTGCACTTCTCCAAATTGGCACACAACTTGTGTTGCCGCAGTGTTTGGAGGACTTGTCGGATGTGGTGAAGGTGTTCTTCCCAAGTCTGGCTGAAGATCAGAATGTCATCCAAGTACACCACTACAAATGAGTTGGTGAATGGTCGCAAGATGTCATCCATCATCCTCATGAAGGTGGTGGGATCATTCGTCAACCCGAAAGGCATGACCAGCCATTCGAAAAGGCCTTCCTTAGCTTTGAAGGCAGTCTTCCACACATCGCAGGGTTCAATTGGTACTGGGTGATACCTGCATTTCCGTGTCGATCTTACCTAAATATTTTGCACTTGAGTTAGTCCAAGGTCATCAACCAGGATTTTGGCAATTGTCTTGACAGCACTAACCAGCCACTTCGAATAGTCAATACAGAGTCTCCACGTCCCATCCTTCTCCTGTACCAACACGATCGGGCTCCCACAGGGCGATGAACTTGGTCTGATGTGACCTTTCTGCAACAGCTCCTGAATCTGCCTCTTGATTTCATCATTTTCCAGAACAGAGCGTCGATAGATCGGTCCATTTGGTAGTGGCGCACCTGGGGTCAGATCAATCGGGTGCTTGACCTGGCAGTGCAGAGGAACCCCTGTGGGTGAGGTGAAGATGTCCCCGTACTCCTCCACGACCTTATCCATTTGTTGTTGTCGTGCAGAGGGGCCCTGTCTGGAGGTCGTGGCCACAGCCTTCTTCTTGCCCTGGGGGCGGATCATCAGGAAAACGAATTTCCTGGTTTGGGAAATGAGCTTACTACATTGTTTTGCAGTAACCAAAGAGATAGTCGTAGGAGGTGGTACCTCCGGTATCCTGTACAACTTATTTCCCAAAGTAATAATAACAGCACGAGGTCGAGACTCATACACAGCATGACGCTTCCACAAGTATGGTTGTCCTAATAATACATCAGAAACATCAATAGGAGCAACGCCACATAATACCTCATCCGTGAAGGGCTTGATGCTATAGGGAAGGCGGCACTGCTGGCTGACGCGGAGATCTCGTCCTTGGTGAAGCCACCCGCTGGTGTATGGATGTGGGTGAGCTGTGGTTGGAAAGCCCAACCGCTTCACGACGTCTGCTGAAATGAGGTTCTTTTGGCTCCCATTGTCGACAATGAACTGTACCGGGGAGCCCTTTACCCACATCTGGGAGTGGAAGAGACGTTCCTCCTCCTCTCGATCTTCCGGTTCCTCCTTTTGGATCTTTGCAGTGGCAACAGTGGCGTTGGGCTCCGCATCAATAATCTGTTTCCCTTTTTCATTCGCCTTTTCAGGTTCTGATTCGGAGTCAGAGCATGCATCTTACTCAGAAGCCCTCATCTCGGCCACTAGCGACTGCTTGGCCCGACACTCACTTGTGTTGTGAGTGGAGCTCTTATGGAACTCACACCACTTTCCTGTGTCCTTCTTTGGCTTTACGGTGTTGTTCTTGTCTTGTGGCTTTGATGGGTTGTCTTTAGCCGCCATGCTCTGTCCTTTGTTCTGCGGTTTGGAAGCACCTTTTCCTTGCTTTTGATTCGTAGATCCAAAGTCTCGCTTCTTCTGTTTGAATTTCTGCTCAATCTTGGCAGCATACCGGTATGCCGTACCAAGCGAGGAGATGTCAAGGAACTCCATTTCCTCCTGAATGTATTTGTGCAGACAGCCGCGATACTTTAGCACCAGATGTTTCTCTGAATCTTTGATACCCAACTTTGTGCGCAGGGTATGGAACAGATTCGTCAGCTCATGCACATCTTGATCCCTTTGTTGTCGCAGCGTGGTCCATTGTATGTACTTGTCCTCATAGCTCCCCACAGGATAGTACTGTTCCTTGACGGCGTCTCGGAAAGAATTCCAAGTTGGTACGGCCGAGAACAGAGAGGTTTCTGTCTGGTCCTTGTTCTCACAGTAGGTTTCCCACCAGTCCTTAACATGGGGGGTAGCTTTGAGGAGTGCAAAAATAATCTTCTCCCGGTCTGAAAAGTCATGAACAGAGAAATATCCTTCTAATAGATTCAACCATCTATCTACGGTATCCGCGTCTATTTGACCCTCAAATATGGGAATGTCAAAATTTACTTGTACCTTAAAGGGAGTCGCAACTCCAGAGTGGCTACTGGATGCAGATGCGCCGCCGGTGGGCAGCCGTTGAAGGATCTGAGCAAAACTATCCATCATCGCGTTCCTTGGTTTTTCGAGGGCCTCCTCGAGCAATATTTTGATAGGATCTCCTGCTCCCTCATCTTTCTTTTCGTCCCCCATGGGCGTCCGTCGAGGTTTACGAGGCCGATCTTGCAAAGGTTCCACCAGATCAAGCCCTAGCTCCTTATACCCCGACCTCGTTGGGGACATGCAAAGAAGGATCGAGAAAAAGCAGACCGCTCTGATACCACTGATCCGGATTTATGCAGGAACGCAACAGAATAAACACATAACCATAAATACAGAGATGCAGCGGAAATAACACTTCATTTCATTAATATCAAATAACAGAAAGATGCTTACAGATATAATGGAAATAAAATAGCTAGGGTGCTGGTAGCGAATCTCTGAGAAGAGATGTGGTGGCTACAGACCTCTGAACTGCTTTACAATGAGGCGCGAGGGCCTATTTATTATTGAGAAATTGAGAAACAATGGAGAACCCTAAACATCCCAAAAACCTAACCCTAGGAGATGAAGCGCCAAAACTATGGGCCCCGTTTGGGTAAATTGGTGTTTCAACTTCCCAGGGCCGTAACTTTGGCATACTATCTCCGTTTGACGCATATGATACATCATTAGAAAGCTCTATCCGAGGACTACAGCTGTCGGGACGAATTTTATCAGAAAATTCGCTGGCAGCCTCAAAACGTCGTTTAGGGCCTCAAAACGGCTCCGGAAGTTCAGGACCCGAAAAACTGCTAAAAATAGTAAGTTATGCCGAAACTGAAAAACTGAAAGAGACAATGGTGGGGGGCCAAGTGGAATAGGTGGGTGGCCACCAATATCCACCTGGATCAGTGGTTCTAGCGCCCAGGTCAGGTGGGTGAAAATTGAAAGGGGGCTGACCGAAGGGGGCTAGGCCGAAATATGTTAAAATATGGATTTTCAGCCCTTTTTAATGCAATTTAAGGCTAGGGAAAGGTTGTGGTAAAGGGAATAGTGGGTTTTAAATCAAATAAGGGGTATTTGAGGGTTTTAAGAGGGGAATACAGGTGACTTAGAAGGTTTAGGGGGGGGGTAAAGGGAGACTTTGACATGGGCGAAGAAGGTTAAAATGGGACACACTACAGGGATACAAGGGAAAATGCAGACTTTTTTTAGCACAGTTTTTTACAATCAGTGAGGCTTTTTGGCTTAGAAACAACAGTGTAATTTTACCAAAGGGCAGAGGGTATGGACAGGCTTTCAAGGATGATGTGTTTTCAGGAAAAATGCATTCCTTGAAGGCTCAAAAACAATTTAGCCCCCTGCTTTCTTTTCAGGGAATTTATAGGGGGCTAACACATTCATTTTCATTCACTTGTAAAAATTTTCTTTTTTCATCCCCACTCCATTACCCTCTTTCACATCAATTTCATAAGTAGAGCTATGGTTTTGCTCAAAACAAAGTGATCAAAATTTCAAGGGAAGGTGACAGTGGTAGTGGTGAGGAAGGCCAAGTACCAAGGAGGCATCAATACAAAGGTGGGAGGATCAACATGTTTCAACCACTAAACACAATGGAGTTAAATCCATCTCCCTTAACTATCTCCTGCTTCCAAAATGTAGGCTGCTATGAATTTTGTGATAAAGTACAGCAGGTGCAGAATCATCTCGAGCTGACTAGGCTCTTCATACTTAACCTACATTAGAAACAAGTCAACCTTGCAGGGGTAAAATTTGAGTTGTCTTCAAATGCTATTGCTATTGCCACTGGGATACCTAGTGTGGGTGAAAAATGGTTTTAGGCCAATTTATACATGAGCTACTATGAGCCATTCCTTAAACCCAGATACAAAGACTACAATAAATCCATATTTCCTTTCTCACATTTGCTTGAGAGGTATGCACCCATGATGAGGGTCATTATGAAATATTTCACATGTGAAGGAAGATTCTCCCGGCTTTATTCCTATCACATCAGGTTTCTCATGCACTTTACCATGGTTAAGGTGCTACATATACCCTACTAACTCTATAGAAGTATTGAAGAAATGTCTTATATTGTACAAAAGAGAGACCATCCATAGCAAATGCAAAGCCTCTTTCACCACTGTCTTATAAAAATGGTTTGTTGGGAAAATTACTGAGTGGGGGGGGTGAATCAGTATTTAGGGCAAACTAAAACTTTTTACTTTTTCATGCTCTAAAACCCATACGCTACTTTTCTGAAGCCAACTAGCGTATTCATGCGGATATCCTTCATAAAACTCGCGTATACATAGAGATCTAATTATGCCATTAGTTCTTCACTTATATCATTCCATCATTCATTGATTAGGTGTTCTACAAAAATTAAACATGTGAAGTAAGAACAGAATAAACCATCACACAAAGCATCACACATGAACACCAGGATTTTTAGGTGGAAACCCAAGTCGGGAGAAAACCACCGCTGCAGTTGCTCAGCCTTCAATATTTTATTATAGAGAAAACATATTACAACATATGTGCTGGCGCAGACTTGACCAGCACGCAGGCACCCACCTGCGCTCGTTTACCAGCCTCTCCTGGAAGGGAGCTCCAACCCCCTGACTCGTTTACCAGCCTCTCCTGGAAGGGAGCTGCGACCCCCTGCTCTCGTTTACCAGCCTCACCTGGAAGGGAGCTACGACCCCCCGATCTCGTTTACCAGCCTCACCTGGAAGGGAGCTACAACCCCCTGACTGAAGGCTACAACCCTCGGCACCACCTTGGACCACGTTTCATCAATTTTCACACTAGATCCAACAACTTCAATAGAACAACACTTGCAGGCCACATTTCTTCATATTTTCAAACTGGACCCTTTCCATACTTTTAAGAACAGACATACATCACCAACAGATACCTAATACACAGCAAATCGGATACGGACATTTCACCCATACTTCGCAAACCCTGGTTTGCATGCGCGCTTTCTTTCTACGATGTCGCGTATATACGCGCGCTCCGTTCAAGAAAACTACCGTATACATACGTACATAAACTTCATTGCGCATATGCGCTTTCGCTTCACTGAAGCCGCGTATATACGCTCTTCCTCCGCGGCGAAGTAGCGTATAGATCTTCAATCATTATAGAGCAGCATACTTCTTCAGATCAGATATTCAGTTCAGATTCAACCCTTTACTTCAGACAGATGTTTGCCTCATCACAGATCTAATCACTCCATAAACAGATCTAGCAAATACAAGTACATTTCAGATCTAGAAATCTCGCTTCATCATTTCTTCATAAGTGCATCATAGATTCAGATCTATCATCAAACCTTTACCCTTTCCATACAGATATACTTCACAGAGAAGTATTCATTTAAGCTCAGACATCTTGCACTCACACTCATGATTTGCACAATGAATTTATTCTCCTTATATAGGTTTACCCTTTTTCAATACCATGAGCCCCTTTTTCAATACCATGAGCCCAAAACTACCTTACTTCCGATGGTCTTCCTGGACGGGGTCATTTAGACGAATCATTACCCAATACAATGGGTCAATACCATGGTGGTTACCCCTCGTTTTACACTTTTTGAGTGCTTTTTCCCATACGCGACTTATCACGTTCTTTCCCGCGTGCATACGCGACTTCCCCTAGACATATCCGCGTATGCCTAGAGACATACTCTTTTCATCAAGATTTAGCACATGCTGAATTCCTTTCTCCATTGCCTTCTGTACTCACTGTAGATACATCAGATTTACTTCATCAAGAACATATTCTATCAAGCACAACTTCATCAAATAAGTTGTCATCATCTTCATCAAGTGGGTTTCCATTCAAGAACAACACTCAACATCAGATTGCTAACAAACATCATTTCATATCAGATTTACATCGTTTACTAAGTTCATCAGGTCAAGAATAACTTCATTATGTGTATTGCCATCAAGGACAGCACAAGCCAACAATCTCATGTCTTCATCTTCATTCAGTGGGTTGCCATCAAGGACAACACTCTGCATCATATTGCCAACAATCTCCCCCTTTGGACTTGATGGCAACCACGATGGTGTTTGGTTACCACAACAGATAGGTACATTAAGAGTACAATGACACCATGTCACTCTCTCCATTTTTGACACCATTCTTTCTCTTCATTCAAACACCATGTCACTTTCCCCCTTTGACATCAAGGGCAAAGGGCAGATCAAAAACCAACATAATCTCCCCCTTTTCTCCTCATGTGGAAGAAGCATTCTGCAGATCTGATATACACTGAAGTGACCAAGCTCCCCCTGAATTCATGCTGAATCTTCAAACAAATTTTCAATAAAGTACATGACTCTATGAACTTCCTATCACCAATGACTCATACTTACATCAAAGATCCATCCAAGTGGATTTACATATGAGACTCAACTACCCAACCAAGTGGGTTTACAAATTTGTCTTAGCTACCCAACCAAGTGAGTTTACAAAACTTGACTCAGCTACCCAACCAAGTGGGTTTACAAAATGACAAGTCCTTACATGACTGAATATTACAATTTTAAATCATGGGTCTCAACAAGACCTTTTCATCAAACTACAAATATAACTTTAAGATCGACACCAAAAAGTCCTCAAGAAAGAGAACATATTTCAGAATCAACATAATGCCAACAATGCATTATACTTAGCAAAGCTAATGCTCCCCCTGAATCTGTGCATCCAAGCAACCTTTCATATGACTAAGGCTCCCCCTTAGTTTGTGCATCCTGAACACTTTCACCAAAAAATCATCAAGGCATCTTTATCAAAAAAAATTAGAAATAGAATTGTGAGAACTGGAACACCACCAGAGATACCAAACAGTATCATAGATACCAAGCAGCACTACAGCTGTGCTGAAGAGAGCTGACTTCAAACAAAAATTGTCAACAATCAGACATACGCGGTTTTCTGTGCAAGAACTCACGTATATACGCGACTGTGTTTTAGGAAACCCGCGTATCCAATGCCATCTTCTAAATTTTAACCAGATCTGATCCTCTTGTGAGAAAAAGACAGTGTTCAACTTCTTTCTGAGATATTTGAATGCTTCCCTGGACTACAGATAGATAGAACAGTGTAGTTGTGTCTTCAAGCGTCATCCAATGGTTGTAGCATAAGCACATTAGTAACCAAGCCTTCAGATTCTTTGCAGCATCAATACAATATTTTCAAGAGAGATTATCATACCAGAACAACATCTTCAAATAAGTGTCAAGAAATCATCCATGTGGTCCATCATCACCAAGATCTTCAAGATTTAACATGAAGTAACATATGTAGGCAAAAGATCTCAACCATAGTAACAAACTCTGCATGATCCATTCTTATTTCTGAATCAAACGACATCAAACTCATCCATGTGTGAGAATAAAAGATACTTATCAGCAACCAGGGCTCAAAAACTCATCATAATAAACCATGTACCAAGTTATCATCATTTGAGCATGAGTATCACAAAGACCAAAGAAAAAGCAGTCATATTGCCAACAATGCAATCATTAGTATTCAACCTGCTGCTCCCCCTGAACCAGTGCTCCTTCTTAACTTGTGCAACCTGAATATGTTCATCAGCAAGTCATCAGCAACAATCTCTGCATGATCTATCCTTATCTTCGAATTATAAGACTTCCAATCTCATCATCAAAAAGTAAACAGGACTCATCCATAATCTTCAACACAAGGCATCAAGTATCATATCATCATTATTTAGAACTGAGGAATTAAGCTGATACAGAGTCAATAATACAGTTATTAACAGTCAGACTGATGCTCCCCCTGAACCTCTGCACCAAATCTTCAGCTATCATACCAATTCTCTTATCATAAATGCATACGCGACTGTGTCTGCTGAAAATCGCGTGTATACGCGACTTTTGTGAATAGAACCCGCGTATGGAAAGTGAAACATAGAAATTTTTCACATTCCTTTATCTCCCCCTGAACTTGTCCTTCCTGTACCTGTCTTCTTCATATCATATGTTCTGTTAGAAATACATATAACCAGAATAATCAAATCAACCATGAGAGACATCATACATTGCTCCCCTTGTGACGATACATTACTAAATCTCATAATGTATCCCACATCATTCCTGCAATCAATCAGAGAAGTAAGCTTCTAGAAGTGGATGACTGCAGTAGGGTCTGAATTCCCTACGTTTCTGATCGTTCCTCCTTCTTTTTCCAAATTTTCTTGAGCTTTCCAACTGTGTGCTGAAAATTGTCCACTTTCCCAGATCTGTTCATCCTGCATTCTTTTTCTACATGTCCATACTTGTTACAAGCATAACATCTCATGTGGTCAAAGAAATAAACATAAGAATCATAATGAGTATTTCTATTCTTCCTCCTTTTACAATCAGCTGCTTTATGTCCATACTTGTTACATGAAAAACAATATCCCTTGAATAAACCAGAGTACCTCTCTGAGTAGAATCTATTTGTTTGAGGCTGAAATGATCTGCTACTGCAATTTGCTGCAACATGCCCATAATTATGACATTTGAAACATTCAACATTATTGAATGATTTCCTTTGAGATTTCATCATTGTTGATTGACCTTTTGTTTCTTTCAACTCTTCAGGTTTTGTATTGACTTCCTTTGAATCTTTAGCACTTCCTTGTGAACTAGATTCTCCATTAACAGTTTCATGAAAACCAAGACCAAGTTTGATAGAAGGAGACCTTTGACTACTAAGAATATTATCCAGAATCTTAGTACTATCTTGAAACCTCAAAAGTCTAACCTTTTCTTCTAATTTACCTTTGAGAATGTTTACCTCAACCTCCAGGGCTTGACATTGCTTTGTCATACTTTCTTCTTTCCTTCTTCCATCTTCTACTTGATCCTTCAGATTTAGAATCTCTTCTTTCAACCAATTTTCGTTTACTTCACATGTTTGTTGCAGCTCTTCATTCTTCTTCTTCGATGCTTTGAGATCTTCTTTCAGAGATATGTTTTCTGCTTCAAGTCCTTCCTTTTCAAATGATTGTAGAGGTTCCTCACTCTTCTTACTTGATGCTTCAAGTTTTGCTTGTAGAGAGATGATTCCAGCTTCAAGACTTTCATTCTTCCTTTTTGATTTTTCTAGATCTGTTTTTAGAGAAACGTTTTCTGCTTTAAGTCCTTCATTCTTCTTATTTGATTCTTCAAGATCTTCTTGCAGAGAGATGATTCCAACTTCATATCCTTTACTTCGACTGTATACATCATCGAACATCCTTTTCAGTCTAAATATCAAAGCTTTGTTAGCAGATTCCTTCTCATTAAATTTTCTTTGTTGATCTTTGATAACTTCTTCTAGATCCACAACTTTTCTCTCACTATCTTCATCATTGTTTTCACCAATAAGAAAATTAGGACCCCAATCACCATCAGATTCATTTTTGTCAAATTCAGCTATCTCCTTACTTTGAGTAGCCTTCTTCTTTTGCTTCTTTGCCATGAGCACTTGTAGAGCTTGGTCAGAATCTTCTTCATCTTCACTTTCACTATCATATCCTTTGCATATACAGTTAAGTAAAATACAAGAGCAACGATCAATACCTGTTTCATCTCCTTCAATTTCTACTATACATGATTTCTGAGGCTTCTTCTTTCCTGGATTAACCTTCTTCTTTTGCTTCTTTCCCATTGCGACGGATCTCCTTCAAGCGATCAAGCTTCTGCAGAAGGACCTGCTCTGATACCAATTGTTGGGAAAAATACTGAGAGGGGGGGGTGAATCAGTATTTAGGGAAAACTAAAACTTTTTACTTTTTCATGCTCTAAAACCCATACGCTACTTTGTTGAATCCAACTAGCGTATGCACGCAGATATCCTTCATAAAACTCGCGTATACACAGAGATCTAATTATGCCATTAGTTCTTCACTTATATCATTCCATCATTCATTGATTAGGTGTTCTACAAACAGTAAACATGTGCAGTAAGAACAGAATAAACCATCACACAAAGCATCACACATGAACACCAGGATTTTTAGGTGGAAACCCAAGTCGGGAGAAAACCACCGCTGCAGTTGCTCAGCCTTCAATATCTTATTATAGAGAAAACATCTTACAACATATGTGCTGGCGCAGACTTGACCAGCACGCAGGCACCCACCTGCGCTCGTTTACCAGCCTCTCCTGGAAGGGAGCTCCACCCCCCTGACTCGTTTACCAGCCTCTCCTGGAAGGGAGCTACGACCCCCCGATCTCGTTTACCAGCCTCACCTGGAAGGGAGCTACGACCCCCCGATCTCGTTTACCAGCCTCACCTGGAAGGGAGCTACGACCCCCTGATTGAAGGCTACAACCCTCAGCACCACCTTGGACCACGTTTCATCAATTTTCACACTGGATCCAACAACTTCAATAGAACACAACTTGCAGGCCACGTTTCATCATATTTTCAGACTGGACCCTCTCCATACATTTAAGCACAGTCAAACATCAACAACAGATAGCTAATACACAGCAGATCAGATCAGACATTTCATACCCCATACTTCAGCAAACCCTGGTTTGCATACACGCTTTTCTTTCTCTGATGTCGCGTATATACGCGCTTCCGTTCATATAAACTAGCGTATACATCTGTACATAAACTTCACTGCGCATACGCACTTTTTCTTCAGCGAAGCCGCGTATATACGCGCTTCCTCTGCGGCGAAGTAGCGTATGGATCTTCAATCATTACAGAGTTGCATACTTCTTCAGATCAGACATTCAGTTCAGATTCAACCCTTTACTTCAGACAGATGTTCGCCTCATCACAGATCTAATCACTCCATAAACAGATCTAGCAAATATAAGTACATTTCAGATCTAGAAATCCCGCTTCATCATTTCTTCATAAGTGCACCATAGATTCAGATTTATCATCAAACCTTTACCCTTTCCATACAGATATACTTCACAGAGAAGTATTCATTACTTCCGAACTTGTCTTGCACTCACACTCATGATTTGCACAATGAATTTCTTCTCCTTATATAGGTTTACCCTTTTTCAATACCATGAGCCCAAAACTACCTTACTTCCGATGGTCTTCCTAGACGGGGTCATTTAGACGAATCATTACCCAATACAATGGGTCAATACCATGGTGTTTACCCCTGGTTTTGCACTTTTTGAGCACTTTTTCCCATACGCGACTTATCACGTTCTTTCCCGCGTGCATACGCGACTTCCCCTAGACATATCCGTGTATGCCTAGAGACATACTCTTTTCATCAATATTTAGCACATGCTGAATTCCTTTCTCCATTGCCTTCTGTACTCACTGTAGATACATCAGATTTACTTCATCAAGAACATATTCTATCAAGCACAACTTCATCAAATAAGTTGTCATCATCTTCATCAAGTGGGTTGCCATTCAAGAACAACACTCAGCATCAGATTGCTAACAAACATCATTTCCTATCAGATTTACATCGTTTACTAAGTTCATCAGGTCAAGAATAACTTCATTAGGTGTATTTCCATCAAGGACAGCACAAGCCAACAATCTCATGTCTTCATCTTCATTCAGTGGGTTGCCATCAAGGACAACACTCTGCATCATATTGCCAACATGGTTGTGATGCATCAATTGCAGAAAAAGGGTATTCCGTGGGAGGTTTTCATTTCCCATGAAGTGTTCACAAACCCACAACCCCATCCTCATCAAAATGTGCCCTCATCATCTCATCCTCCTATCCCTACTCCTCCATCATCTCACGCTGAGCATGTTTCACCATCTACACATATTCCTTCACCTCAGGAAAACCCTCCTTCATCACTCTCTCACAATGCATCAGACAATGAAGGACGTGACAATGAGTAGTCAAATGAAAATGAAGGAGAGGAAAATGATGAATCAAGCAGAAATGAAGAAGAAATAAAAGAAGAGGAGGTCAATGAAGAAGAGGCCAATGAAGGAGATGATAATGAAGAATCAAACAGTGACAACAGAGAGGCTGATGATAGCAGTGGCACCAAGAGTAAAAATTTTAGTGAGGCTCATGGCAGTGGTGAAGGCAGCATGGAAAGTAGCCATGAAGAAAGCAGAAAGGAAAGTGAGGCTAATATTAGTGAGAAAGAAGAAATTGAAGCAGATGGCAGTGATGATGTTGAGAGCCATGTTAGCAGCCATGAGACCAGGATGTTGAGAGCCATGTTAGCAGCCATGAGACTAGCCAGGAAATCAATGGTGATGATGGCATTGGGTCTAAAAGAAGAAAAGAAGAAAACATTGAATCAGAGAGAAATGAATCATGAAGCAACAATGATGATAAAATCCATGATGACAGTGAATCAAAGGGCCATGAAAAAAGTGAAAATACAAATGATGATGGCATTCATGGTGGTAGCAAGACTGAAGACACTAAAATGAATGAAATTGAAACTTTTTCTTTGACCTATGTTGGCTTGAGGGGTCCTGACTCAGGTTTGGTGTGCAAAGTTTGCCAACAAACCCCTATACTATTGGCCCTTTCGGTAGTGACCTACTTGCACAGGTCACAGTCTCACCTGAAGTAGTATGGGTGGGTGCTGGAACCAGGTTTCCGCACCCTGAGAAAGGAAGGGTAAGGAAAGCAGGGCTACATTCTATTTATATTATCTCTACGCAGGGTCAAGTTTATGTCCAATTGCATCCACGTGCTCTACGTCTATAATTAGAATCTTTTCATAACCTTAACACAACATTACATACCCGAATAGAACAGATCTAGATTTACTTCAATACACATACTTTCACAGCATAATATAACCAAATCAGAATAGATTCAATCATTCATTATATAGACCTTTGCAGCGCAAAGACAGAGAAATGCATAGCACAGTAAATATCGACAATTAATTCAATAGAACTCATAGATTCAGATCCAATAATATTGCATATTCATTCATTCATTACCCTTACAATTCCCTTCCCAACCTACACACACAGCAGCAGGGTCTGCACACAGCTGGACTAGGATCTCTGCGCACACAGCCAGTAGGATTCTGTTCCCCAAAAACCCCAACAGATCACTTACACAACAGATCGCATCAATAGCTCATCAAAACCTTACCTCTTACAATCTGAAATGCCTCTCTATTTATAACAATCTAGCTTTAACATTCCTATGATCTGCAACCCATGGTTTTCGGACCCCTAGTTTACCCTTTAACCCCATTACAATGATTTTTGGGGCTTTGAACCACCCCAAAACCCCTGCGTTATACTAAATATAACAAAAATAGACCATTTTCATAGCTTGTTAGGAGACCTCGTTCCAGCAGTCCCCCAACACAACCTTGTGACTCCTCCTGAGTCACTTTGGTGGTGTGCCTTCAATCTGCACGTGTAAGGTAGCCAGGGAGAGAAGGAGGGGTGGAAGCACTTCCTTGCTTCGGGCCGCTGCGTGTTGCACAATATTGATCATTTTCAGAGAAGCAGGCCCATTGAGATCTGGACCAACGCGTTCCAACAACCGGTGGAGGCTTGCAATGGCAGACTACGCATCATGTGCAAGCTGGAGTGTAGTGTTAGGGTCCCGTGATTTGGTAGATTGGCAAGCCAAGTGACAGGGTAACATCAAACCAACTTTGGAGCCCAGGGAGTTAGCCTTCCTGGACTCAGAGAGGACTCTCTCTATTTGTGCAAGGGATGTAGATTTGTTTGCTTCTATGTATCTGATTTTAGGCTAATTGTTTAGTGTGTTTTTATTTTTTTTTAGTTTTTTGAGGGAGGAACTGATCAATAGGATAAATAGATAAAAATATTGTCAAATCAACTTGGCTATGGGGTCGAAAAGGTCGAGAAAGCCTCAAATGGTGGACAAGGTATATTGAAGGGCTGTTTTGGTCGAGGTAAAAATGGATTCTTTAGGTGGAGTGAAATGGGATAGACACTAGGTTTTGTGAAGAACAAAGAGTTTTAAACATAAATAGTTTTACAGTAGACATCTATGTGGTAGGGCTAACCATTAATCATGATAAATGAAACTTCAAACTAATAGATACATAAAATAAACATTCAGGAAATACATAGAAGTATGTGACCCTCTAACTTTGGGAAAATTTCCTTCAGACTTTGGGGAAAACAAACAAGACAAACAAATAACTCAATCTACGAAGAGGGAACTCCTAGAAATCATATTTTGAGCTATCGGGAACTTTGAACTAATATTGCTGAGCATAGGCAAAGGGAAAGATCGACACAATACCTCTTTGGTTCAACTAAGACAATCAAACATTCAGAGAAAGGTTTCAGTAATAGGTTTTTGGTTAGCTATGAGTAAACAGGGCTTACCGTGAATCATACTAGGTAGCATACATAATAACCATTAATGAAATTGAGAACAAGTTCTTAGGGTATCAAAGAGAATTTAAGAATTCATTTGACATAACTAAGAAAGAAGACAAACATAGAAGCTGTAATGAATCAGGAAAATTGAGGTGCTTCCATGGGCATGTCTCAAATCTATTCTTTATTATCCTACAGCAAGCAAGAAACATGAAAATATGGATAATAACTAAGGAAACATAACAGAGAAGGAACACTATACCATTTTACCAAGTTAAGGAATCCTACAACAGTCCTCTTCCACCATCCAAAACACACAAGAAATTATCCACTACATGAGACAAAGTATTTCTTCCAAGCTTGTATAACCACGTATTGCTCTATAACATCAAGTTCATCCTCTAATTACAATTAATCCTCTTGGAATATATAGGCCAAAGAAGAGGAAACCCAACTAGGGCAACTAGAAGGCCATTGGCCAAAAACAAATATCTAAACTTGTCCTTGAGGCTTTGCAAAGCCCAAGGCACAAAATATCTTTAAAAATATCTTAAAAATTCTAAAAAAGGAAATAAAATTGACTTTTCATAACTGACAATGGCCAAAAAAGGCTTAACGCACATTTGGATAAGCCACTTCAGAAAACTGCCTTTTTTGCTAGAATGCTACAGGAATGTAGCAGCAGAAAATTCCATTAGGGGAATTTTGAGGTCTAAAATAGGCCTCCTAAGGAAATAATAAAATAATAGCTAAACCAATAAAATAATATTTATGAATTTTCAATTCACTTTTTGCACCACAATCCATGTAACCATAGTTAAATTTAATTCAAAATTTGTACCAAAATAAAATTAATAAAAATTTGTATTGATGTAACTATAAATAAGAATGAGATTTTCAAGAAAAAGTCATTATCATTGAACAACTAATGCATTTGTCCCTTGTACTTAAATAACTTAAAATAAAAAATAAATACAAATGTTGTGTAACCAGCTCCAAAAAGAGAAAAAAAGAGATATCAACACCTTAGAAATGAGCCACTTCGAGGAGGCAACCTCCAATACATTACATAAATGAACAATTCTTGGATGATACAATTTACAAAACCTCCTTTCTATACATAGGAGTCCATGGGGCCATAATGTAATCCTAGTGGGCCACAATGTAATCCTAGCCGACCTAACAATAATAATTTAAGGGCACAATAATAACAAAATGGGGGTTACAAGGGTACAATAATAACAATAAGGGGGGTACACTAACAATAATAAGGGACTATACTAGTGATATAGGGACCTAACATGCCCCTCTCCTTCAAAAAAGTGTTGTCCTCAACGCTTGAGTAGCTCCGGGTGCTTCTGTATAAAATTCTCATCCTCCCATGTAGAATCTTCAGTGGGCAAGTTCTTCCACTTGATGAGATACTCTGAAATTGATCGATTCCGTAGTTGTCGAGTTCTTTTTTCCATGACTGCTTCAGGTTCCAATATGATTTTCCCTTCCCCATCAAGTTCTGGCAATACTGTTTGAACTGGAAGATTTTCACTTATAACCTTCTTTAAGCATGAAACATGGAAAACTGGATGTACTCGCGAAGAAGCAGGAAGCTCCAATTTGTATGCCATAGTACCAATCTTTTGCAACACCTTGTAAAGACCATAGTACTTTGGTGATAATTTATTATCCTTCTTAGCTTGCTTGAGGGACATTTGTTTGTATGGTTGTAGCCGTAAAAATACCCAATCTCCTACATCAAAACTTCTCTCGCTGCGATGTTGATCTGCCTGTTGTTTCATTCGATTTTGTGCCAAATTCAGATTATCCTTTAAGAGTTGGAGAACTTCTTGCTGATGCTCAATGTGATCTTCCACTGCTTGAACCTTCGAATTTTCTCTTAAATATGATGTGATGGATGGTGGATGATATCCATAAAGTGCCATAAATGGGGTCATTTTTGCTGCAGTATGAAAGGAAGTGTTATACCACCATTCGGCAAGAGGTAACCACTTGACCCATTGTGTTTGTTTATCAGATACAAAACAACGAAGATATCCTTCCAAACATTTATTTACGATCTCAGTTTGACCATCAGATTGAGGATGATAAGATGAGCTATGAACTAATTGAGTACCCAAACAAGAAAATAACTCCGTCCAAAAATTTCCAGTAAAAATGGGCTCTCTGTCGCTCACAATAACCCTTGGGCTTCCATGTAGCTTTTGAATTCTATCCATAAATGTATTAGCAACTGTACTTTCTTTAAATGGATGAGATAATGCACAAAAGTGTGCATACTTGGTAATTCTATCAAATACCACCATGATGACACTCTTTCCTTCGGACTTAGGTAAACCTGTGATAAAATCCATTGAAATCTCCTCCCAACGTTGACTTGGAATGGATAAAGGTTGTAGAAGTCCCGGGGTCTTAATTGTTTCCACTTTATTCTGCTGGCAAACCAAACATTCCCCCACAAACTTTTGAATATCAGATTTAAGGCCATCCCAAAAAAATTCTTTCTTCACCCTGTGGTAAGTTTTTAAAAATCCTGAGTGTCCTCCTAAAGGAGAAGTGTGCAATTCGAGAAGAATCTTTTGTTTTAGTTGGGAATTCTTACAAAGATATAAGCGATCTTTGTACCATAAGGAATCATTTTTCCAACTAAATGTATCGGATGTACTAGGATCTTGCTGCAACTTTTGAATGAGTGTCCATACATCTTTGTCCTTCTTCCATTCATCTCTTGCTTCGGTTATCCAATCTGGTTGGATAATAGAAATAGCACAAAGCAATGCTTCCACCTCTTCATTCTTTCTTGAGAGTGCATCTGCAACAACATTAAGCTTTCCTTTTTTGTAGATTATTTCAAGGTCATAACCCAACATCTTTGTGACCCATTTTTGCTGCTCTTCTGAAGATAGTCTTTGTTCCAAAAAGTGTTTAAGACTATCATGATCAGTTTTTACCTTGAAGTGTCTTCCCATTAGGTAAGTTCGCCATTTCTTTAGTGAATGCAGTATTGCTAACATTTCCTTCTCATAAATAGGTTTTTGTAAATACTTTCCTTTGATTGGACGACTTTCAAAAGCAATGGGTCTTCCTTCCTGCATTAAAACTGCACCAATTCCATTTTCTGAGGCATCACATTCCACAATAAAGGTTTTTGTGAAGTCTGGCGTAGCTAAGACTGGTGCTAGGCACATTGCCTCTTTAAGATGTTCAAAGGCCTTAGTTTCTTCGGGAGTCCATGAAAATGCATCTTTCTTCAATAATGTTGTTAGAGGTGCTACTATTCTCCCATAATTCTTAACAAACTTGCGATAATACCCTGTTAACCCGAGAAATCCTCGCAACTGCTTTATGGTTGTGGGGACTTTCCATTCCTTAATGGCTTTAATTTTGTTAGGGTCTACCTTAACACCCTCGTGAGATACAATATGACTCAGATATTCCACCTCTTGTACTCCAAAGAAACATTTGGATTTTTTTGCATATAATTGTTTCTCCTGCAATAGTTTGAGCACCCTGTCAACATGTTCAACATGATCCTTCCAAGACCTGCTGTAGATTAGTATATCATCAAAAAATAATAGCTCAAATTTTCTAAGGAAGGGTTTGAAAATGGAATTCATCAACCCTTGAAATGTAGAAGGTGCATTGGTAAGGCCAAAAGGCATGACCAAAAATTCATAATGACCCTCATGAGTTCGAAATGTTGTTTTTGGAATATCTTCAGTCTTCATTCTAATTTGATGATATCCTGAATGAAGATCCAACTTGCTAAAATAAATTGCTCCATGTAATTCATCCAATAATTCATCAATCACAGGAATGGGAAATTTATCTTTAATGGTGAGCTTATTGAGCTCCCTATAATCTGGACACATTCGCCATGATCCATCCTTCTTGTGTACCAATACTACAGGAGGAGAGAAAGAACTTTGACTAGGTTGAATTATACCTGCCTCTAACATTTCTGCAATCATACGTTCAATTTCGCTCTTTTTGAAGTAAGGATATCTATAAGGCCTGATGTTTGGAGGAACACTTCCTGGAATCAAATGAATAGCATGATCATGATCACGAATAGGTGGGAGTCCTTTGGGAGTTTCAAACACCTTGGAATGATTGTCCAAGACTTGTTGGAGATCTGCAGAAATAGATGATTTTGTTGTTGGAACTTCTAGTGAGCATAATTGTGCAATTACGCCTCGTTGTTCTTTCTTTAGAAGCTTTGTCATGACATTAGAGCTTATTATCCTTCCTGGCTTCCCTGCTATACCTCGTAATTCAACTTCCTTTCCTTCTGAAAAAAATTTCAAGAAAAGTTCTTGAAAATTAAAAACTACCGTCCCCAAAGATTGTAACCATTGTACTCCTAGTACAACATCAGCACCTCCCATAGGAATGGAAAGCATTGGACTAGTCAATACATATTCCCCCATGGTTAGCTTGATATTATGGCATTTTCCCGAGCAATTTATAGTTCCTCCATTTGCAACCATCACTTGACATTCTGGTGCTGGGTATAGGAAACAATTTAATTCCTTGGCTACCTTACAATGAATAAAATTATGGGTGCTACCTGAATCAATCAACACTATTACCTTTTTTCTTCTTGATCTGTCCTGCTATCTTGAGAGTTTGAGGAGTGGTAATTCCTACCAGTGCATTACATGATATGGTCGGATTCATTTCTTCCTCTTCTATGGCTGGTTCCTAGTGTGTATCCTCTTCTTGTTCATTTTCTTCTTCTTCTTCACAATCTATGTAAAATAATTTCTTTTCAGCACACTTATGACCTTTAGTGTATTTGCTATCACAATTGTAGAAAAGCCCTTTTGCTCTTTTTTCTTCCAATTGTTGTGGTGTCAACCTTGTAGGTTGTGGAAATCTAGGCGTAGCAACACTTCCTTCTTTATAGAATTGAGTGGTAGGCTTTCTTGTCGCCATAATTTTACATTCAACTTTTCTTGCCAACCTGAATGCCTTCTCCAATGAATCAGGTTCCAAAACACGAACTTCATGTTGGATGTTATCCTTTAGAGTACTTATGAAGAGATCAATCCTGTGTTCCTCTGGAATCAGTTACCCTTATATTCAATTTTTGGAAGTCCTCAATGTGCTGCCCCACTAAACCCTTTTGTTTGAGATTTATCAATTGGCTAAAGAAGGTGTTGCTGTTTGTATCCTCATAATGTGCTATCATTTCCTCCGTAAAAATTGACCAAGTGACAATTTTTTTTACGGGAGCAAAGCCATCGATACCATACAAATGTATTTTGTTCTAAATGTAAAGTTGCAATGCATACCTTTTGTGTGTTTTGCACGTTATGGAGATCAAAATATTGCTCTATCTGTAGTATCCATGTTACAGGATCCTTTCCATCAAACTTCCTCATATCCATCTTTGGAATATGGTGGTTCTTCCCGCCAACATTAGAGTTTATGAAATCAAAATTAACATTTATTTTGTTCTCATCATGAGGTTCTTCTACTATATTTTCACCATTAGGAAACCTTTCTTGTATAAACTTTGTCAAACCTTCCATGTCTTCTTTTAGAAAATTCTTCATGTTTTCCATTTTCTCATCGATCTTAGCTTCCATGTCATCCATCTTAGATTCCATGCCAGCCTCCATGCCATCCATCTTAGCTTGTACGCCATCCATCTTAGCTTCCATGCCTTTCTTCAAAACTTCCATTTCATTTTTTGTTGCTCTTTGCGAGAGTGAAATTTGTTGCACTTGCTCTTGTAATTTTGATAGATCATGTTGCAATTCTTCGTCTTCATGAGTCATAGTAGAGCTTTCCAAAGGCTTAATGGGTTTTGAATTCTTTTTTGGGGCCATTTTATCATCCAATACTGATATCTATTCTACAATATGCCCTTGCAATCAATTCAACTTGATTCTTCAAACAAGACTTATGCAATTCGGAAAAAAAATACACACCTTTTACTTTCTTTTGAGGAGCTCGATATTGCAATTGTATTATCTCTGTGATTGTGGCTCTTATATATCTAAAATCCAGCACTGAAGTAACCCTCTAAATTCTCTTTTGAATGCCACAGTTCTGACCTGATTTGGATTCTCCAAGACAAATTTGTGTCCAATCTCCCACAATGACCTAATTATGGACTGGTTCAGTAGAGCTAACTTGTACGACTTGCCACATGTCACTGTTTTGTCCTTTGTATTTGAATTGAAATGCAAGAAACTACAGTCTGTTTAATTGCGACCACCTTTTACGGCACTCCAATCCGATGCCCAGAGAGAGAGTTATTGAAATTTTCCCACGATCACCTCTTTGAGATGAAATTCAGGAGCCTGAAAAAGAACTACCTTCCACAGATCATATCTCCAAAAATATTGTAAACCAAGATCTGAAATTTTTTGACGACTTTCCTCAAGATTTTAGCTTCGCACCATATGAATTTTAGATTCTGAACCTTCGTAGAAAAAAATTTATAGCGAATATTCCACGATGACCTGTTTAGGAGCCTAAAAAAGACATAAATTCCACAGATCATATCTCCGAAAATATTGCGAACCAAGCTCTAAAATTTTTAGAAAATATTCCTCAGGATTGTAGCTTCGCACCCTAAAAATTTCAGCTTCTGAAACTTCGTAGAAAAAAAGTTATAGCGAAAATGCCACGATGACCTGTTTGGAGCAGCGAAACCCTAGAATCCAAAGCTCTGATACCAAATGTTGTGTAACCAGCTCCAAAAAGAGAAAAAAAGAGATATCAACACCTTAGAAATGAGCCACTTTGAGGGGAAAACCTCCAATACATTACATAAATGAGCAATTCTTGGATGATACAATTTACAAAACCTCCTTTCTATATATAGGAGTCCATGGGGCTATAATGTAATCCTAGTGTGCCACAATGTAATCCTAGCCGACCTAACAATAATAATTTAAGGGCACAATAATAAAAAAATGGGGGTTACAAGGGTACAATAATAACAATAAGGGGGTTACACTAACAATAATAAGGGATTATACTAGTGATATAGGGACCTAACAATAAATTTATAAATTCTTAATTATATTATATGCTATTTATTAAAATTTATATTACTTAAATTTTATAATAACATGTAATTAATATACTATATAAATATAATATATAATAATATAATATAATAAATGTATAGGGATATGCATTGTTTCTTTCAAGAAATATGAAATGGCAATAATATATTTTTATTCAAAAAGTGTGAAATGGCATTTATTATGAGTACTTTACTTTGACTTTAAAACTACTTATAGCACTACCATTGTTAACCATGAGTTTTTATCCACCATTTAGAATGTGACAAGTAAGTAGTTTTAACTCAAGCAATGTCACCTCAACCATTAGGGATGATGTCATCCTCTAAAATGTGATTGGTTCTCATAAAGTGAATTTTGATTGTACATTTTCCTTAGGAGGCCCATTTTAGACCTCAAAATTCCCCTAATGCCTGTCTTGTAGGCAACTTTTGAGGGAACTTCCAATGTCGAAACGAGGCCCATAATGGCTCGTTGGAAAGCCCTATATGTATATTTTCTGGAACTACTTTATTTTTCCTAAAATCATCCCTAGAAGTAGGTCAAAAGGTGGATTGAGTGGAAAAAAAGAAAAAAATGGCCTTTGCTGATATGTGAGGCAGAAAGTTAAAAAATCACTGTTTTTCGCCTATTTGGGGGACCAATACACCTTCTTTGGATCTGAAAAATTGTGAGTAGATGCCCCTAAATTTATTCCATCCAACCAAATTACTTTCATGAGCTAAGGATTCTCCTAGAGCCCATGGCAGTGCCTTGAAAAATGTGCAATTATGGCCAAAAAACACAAGAAACAAAATCTTGTCAAAATTTGCTCAATTTGGGCAAGAAAGCCCCTTATGGGTTCTTAGAAGCATGTAAGGAAGATGAGGCCAATATTTTAAGCCCTGATATGCCTTTCTGCACTTTTTCTACCGAGTGCCTCTTTTGGGCAGCCTTGAGCTTTTCTTGAGCAAGTTTGAGCTTTCTTCGGGCAAATTGGTTTAACTTATTATAGTGCCTGGTCATCTTCTTTTGTAGACTCAAGTATCTATTAGATTTTTCTAATTTATCCTCCAAATTCTTGTTTTCCCTTTCAATCCATGATTCTCTATCATTCTCTATTTCTTGGGCAAGCAATTGAGTAAGAGGATAAGATCGAACAAGGGTTGCCTCTTCTTCCTCCTTTTTCTCCAAAGCTTTTTTGAGACCCATAGTCTTAGGCCTCTTCCTCATTGGCTACTCTTCTTCTTCAGTATCATCAAATTCACCCATAAGCTCTTTAAGCTTGGTTTGTGTTTTGGAGGCTTCCCTTTGGTATTTGAATGCTCAGGCCTCAAAAACTGCCATTTGACCATTCATTTGTTTGTTTTGCATCTGTAGAACATGATGAAGTCCTTTGAGCTTTCTAGATCAGCTTGTAGGTAATGAATTTGGTCTTCTCTGTTTCACAAAAGAGCCTCAAGGATTCTAGCTTCATTATGACTATCATTATTATCTATCTGTATGATGTCAAACTCCCTTTCCTTTTCATGACTACTCTCCTCTTTTTCTTTCCCCTTACCTTGGATAGACTTCTTGGTCCTCTTCCTCTTTGGAAATTCGACAATGCTCTTTTTTGGCAGCTTGCCTCTACTTCTTAGCACTCTTGTGACATTGCTAGTCATTGCTGGAGTGATCTTCTTCTTTGTTGATCTAGTGTTTCTAGGCTTCGCCACTTTTGGAGGGAGAGTCATGGCCCCTTGCCTAGGAGAGGAAGCTAGCACATGCTCTTGGTTGTGTGGAGGAGAATATAGAAGAGGTTTATCTAATTTTATTTGCTCAACTTGGTATTTTACCTTGCTTCCTCCATCATCATTTGTTCCAGCTTCATCTTTGTCACTGTTTTCTTCTACCTAAAGATTTCCTTGTTTGTCTTCACCACTGCTATGCTCATGCTCACTGATTTGGTCTCTTTTCTCCATGTTGCCCTCTTTGGAATGCTCACTGTTTGGTGTTTGATTTTCATCATCATTACTTGCTTGAGGGCTGCCTTGTTTCTCATCATCAGTGTCTTTTTGAGGACTGTCATGACCCTCATCATCATTGTTTTGGCTGCCACTTTGTTTGTCATATTGAGGACTGCTATGCTCATCTCTGTCCCTGCTTTATTCATGACTATTGTGTTATTTTCCTTCATTGTTTTGTCCCTCATCACTAATATGCTTACTGTTGCTTTGGCTGCCATCATGTTCTTCTTCATGACTATTGTGCTCATCATCAATTTTTTCATGCTCACTGTCATGCTTAGCTTCTTCACTTTGTCCCTCATCATCATTACTAGTTTGCTTCCAATCACTTTTCCCTTCTTCATGATTGGTTTGCCTCTTGTCACTTTTCCCTTCTTCACTATTAGTTTGCCTCTTCTCTTCTTCACTCTCAATTATAGGAGATGTTTGTCTTTTAGGAGTGGATTTACTAGAAGAAGGAGAAACATGATGAGTGGATGGTGGGGAAGGCGCATGAGATGAAGAGGCAATGGAAAAATCAGGATGGGAGATGAAAGAGTCCCAAGAAACTCCTTTTTTCTCAAGTTTATGGAGGATGATGATATTGATGAGGGAATGATGAAATAGACAAGCTTGTTGTTGAGCTGAGGGATTTTTTTGGACAGTAGAGGCCATCTTGTCAATGCTTCTATAGAGGAAGAAAGGTAGGTTCATCAATTGAGTTCTTTTGAAATGCATAAAAAGCCTAATATGATAGGCATAAATCTGGGAAAACCTCCCTTCACATGTGAAGTACTTCATGATGAATTTCATGAGAGGGACATAGCTAGTCAACAAGTGAGAAAAAGGGAAAATGGCTTGGCAAGCATCTTGATGGTCTAGTTTTAGAAAGTGTTTGTAGTGATTCAGATCTAGGTATGTTTGTTTGAACCACTTTTCTCCAATATAGGTGATCTTGGTAGCTTTGGAGATAGCCCTAGGAGAGAGTTTTAAATCCAGACCTGCTAGATGGACATGCTTCCCTTGCAGCCTTAAAGCAAACAAATGTGTCAAAGGAAGGTGACTTTTTACTTCTTGGACCTTTTGGAAAAATTCCAAGCACCCTACTTCATGAAAATTAAAGAGGAATGAATGATATTCATTCACTTCCTGAGTTGTAATAGGCTCATACCTATTGTGATACCCACTTCTGCTGTCCTTTGGAGGCATTTTTGCTTGTAATACCCTTCACTAACTTACCAAGACAAGCTGTTCAAAGATCACTGAAAAGGCCCTCAATCAAAACACCTTTCCTCCTTGCAAGATTTAGTTTGTCCTTAGTTGGAAAACAAGTATTTGTCAAATGAAAACAAGCTCCCTTCTTGTGAACTTTGTTGTGAGCCCAAAAAGACCTTTTAATGAGATCTATTTTTGGTTTTTAAAGACAATTCCCCTTCTGTTTTTTGACACAAAAACTCTTCTCCCTCAATTACTACCTTCTTTTATAATCACTACTTCTTTGAAATTACTATTTCTCTGTGGTTATTTGAAGCAAAAATGGTTTCTTTGAAATCATTTTTTCTTTCTAGGCTAGCAAACAGATAGGTTTTCAAAGCAACTGTGTTTCAGCTAAGAATCAGTTCCAATCTTGTTTTCCTTAACTATTCAAAACAACAAGCTCCTTGACAATCAAACTTCCTCTGTTATCACTGATTCTATCCTTTGTTATTCACAGTAAGAAGACCTCTTTTGAACTGACAAAAACCCTCTATTCCCAAATCACTATCTTCCTTTGTAGTTATTTGAAGAAAAAAGGGCACTCTTTGAAATCATTGTTTTAAGAAACTGAGAAAACCTCTTGTAAACTGATCAAAACTGTTTAACCCAATCACTGTTTCTTTTTTATAATCTTAGCAGGTAAGCTCTTTTAGATGAAGGTTAGCTAGCTTCTTGACATCATACTTTCAAACAAAATTTTGGGCCCAAGAGATGTAAATACCTTTGACCAATGTGTTTTTGCTGTGTTTGGAGGTGACTTCTTGGTTGGAAACCTGACCTTGGCGCCTTTGAGGGTTCCTTTGAATATGGGCCCAGATGGGCAGAAAATGCATTCAGAGTTGGTTGATGGTCAGGCGGGTTTGAACGGGCGTAAACACGCCGCGCTGAATTATTCAGGTCAGCCCTAGGCGTCGGGCACAGGTGTGTCTCTCACGTCTATAGGCGCGCCGCGCCCTTCACAAAATACACTATAACCGCCTACAGGCGCGCCGTGCGATCACACAGGCGTGCCACACGTCCAAAAAACTATGAATGCTCTTAAAAAACGCTCTTAAACTGCTTCTCTTGCCTTGAATTGGGTTTGCATAATGATAAATGACAAGTGGTTGAGCTCCTTCATATTTAAAAAACCAATGTTTCCCTCATTTCATTTAAAAAACAAACTTCTCCTTTTTTGCCTTTGTAAACTGCCCTTTGGAAATATGAATGCATTCGGTCTCTTAAATCTGTTTATTCAGTAATTCTTTTCTTAAAACACCATATCATACCTTAATGATTTTATAACCCCTTGTTTGTCACAACATTTATGATGAAAGGGAATTTATAAAACTGTGCTATTCTTTGATTTGTCTACAAAGGAGGTTATCTCAAAAACACTATTGTATACTTTTTAATGACCTTCAAACCTATCATGAGGCCTTCTAATTATCTGCTGATGGAGGTCCTGCAAACCATAAAACCTCATTGATTTCAAAATTGTGACTCTGTATCTTTGAAGAGGTTTATAAAAATACTAGCATTGCAGCCTTTGAAACCCTTATGTATATGTTGTTTTATGAAGTGATGAAGGTATTTATCCTTTAATTAAAAACATTTCAGAATGTAAATTTCCTGTGTCCTTTGAAACTTTGTCTTTTATAATTTGATGGAGGCACCCTTTGACTGAAAGTGAAATATGGCTTCATCACACATTTTAACCCTTTGAATGAGTTTTTTCATGTGCAAATATTTTGGAGAGTTGATCCTTTGTTTTTTGTGAAGGAGGCCTATAAAAAGTGAAATTTTTCACCCTCTTACAATGTGCCCTCTTTCCTCTGACTGAACTGGAAGTAACCCTCAGCGCTTTCCCTTCATTCATCACTTGGAGGAATTATTTCTATAACCATAAGGGATTTGTTTAAAAAACAAGAATGCCCTTTTTCATATATGTGATCTAGGTGAGATGTCTCTTCATGTGAGTTTTCAGAAGTCATTTCAAAACCAAGCTTGGTCTACTTCCTTGGCTATTTAGCTGAGGCTACTCTTAGATAAAAACTCCACCCTAGGGGTATACTTTGAAGGAGGATTTCATAGATAGAAGAAACAAAGGCTTCTTAGCACCATTGTGTCACTTTTGGCTTTTGATGTGGAAAATGCCTTTATCCCATAAACTCTTATTGACTCATCAATGATTTTCAATCTTTCTTACCAAAAGAAACATTTCTCAAACAAATCACTTAATCCTGCTATGCATCCTCTTTTCATTTTTGGAGGAGGTGGTGCACAATAGCTTATGAAGTCACTTAAGAACATGTTGGCCCTCTTCTTGTTTATGAAGGAGGCCACAACAATGTCTTCCTAACCATCTGCTTTTTTGAAGGAGGTTCTCATTACTGTGTTTCTAACCCTCTGCTCTTTGAAGGAGGTCATCTTTAACACAGGATCTACATCTATTTCAAATCACTGTATCTGGCTCTGTATGCTTGTTTGAAGAGTTCCAATAGGAAAAAAAGTAGAAATTGACATTCACTATTGATAAAATCACTTGAAAATCATGTCCTCTTGCTTTATGAGGCTTTGTCTGAGATGTATATTATTTTTGTAAAATATCACTGAGAACACTGGATCAGAAACAAAGTGATTTGTATATGGAGAATTCTTACTGCCAAAGTATCATTGAACTGTCTTTTCCCTTGACTGTGTTGTCAAAGGTTTATTAAAATCGCCTTTGCCTACTTTCCAAAACCCAGTTTCAAGGTAACATAAGAAGCAGTTGTCTTCTCATGCCCTACATGATGATGCTCTTTGGAAGATTATGCAATACTGCTAATCAGCATTACTCAGTCCTTGTTATTCATTTTTACTTGATGAGTGATCTATGTTCCTCAAACAGCCTTTAGGTTTATACATGTACACTTGCTGCTCTTACTTACTGTACTTTACTTGCCTTGATGGCAAACTAAGTCAGCATGAAGGACCTGTTGGAATTTTCCCTTTTGACCTCCTTTGTACATTGATCATCAATTAATTACACCCCTGCAGAGATGTAAAAACAAATTCTATGAAACTTTGGAGGCTTCTTCGGTTTTTCATGGTGATTATGCCTAATTCAAGCAGATTTCTTCAGATAGCGACAAACCTTCTCTTTTCCTGAATTGGATCTTTGTCAAACTTCTTCTGTCATGAGACAAAGTGACCTCTTAGTGGTGTGCGACCTATGGATGGATTAGACTTGTTCTGTAGAATAGGAACTAATTCAAGGCCAACTGGTACTAGATAGAGGCTTTTGGCTTAGATGTCTTAGCCAAGGAAAAACTCCCTAAACACCACTATCTAACTTAGGGGCAAACTTGACATATTCTGAGTGTTTTCTTTGGTATGATTAGATTTTCAAATGACAAGATGACCAGGGATAGGGTTGTAGAAACTTTTTCAACCTTTTGATCGCGAATGGCATGAGAAAAAAGGGTAAATGACAATAGATAACTTTCAGCTATGACAGCTATGGACAGGGTTATTTTGCTGAAACCAAATAGGACTTGACAACTGGGATTTTTTCTCATCATAGGCTGATAGGAAGGGTATGAGCACAAAATTTGTTTTGGGGTGTTTTCTAGATGACAGATTTGACAGTTTGGAGATCAACTTCTAGAAAACTCAGCTAAGGAAAATAGTCATCAATCATAGGTAAAAATATTGATGAATAACATGTAGCATCAGTCCATGGTTTCAAATTTTTGTACGCAATCTTCTTGGAGTGACGAAGGTCTTCAATCTGGTGCATGGCGTCCAGGTGCTGCGCGTGGCCGGGGGGGGTGTGGAGGCTCGAAGTCGATCTAGAGCATCTTCTGCCTGCGTCAACTCTCTTTGGGCATGCTAAAGTGTGGGGTGGTGCAATGCTTTCGTCCATAGCTGCGTAGCCTCTTCAAAAAATTGGGCTCCCTGCGTCAGTTTTTCTTGAATAATGCATGTGGCATTAGCGCGTTCTTTTGGGGTAAGGTCATACTGCTTGTGCCTTTCTTGGACACAATGGTGTAGTTCTTGCAATACGCTAGAAAACAGTCTTCGTAGTTCTATAGTAGAGAGCTGTGCTAAGTCAACTTGTATGTCCCCAGAACTCAGTTCATAAATGACAGTGCGGGGGAGTAAAAATATGTTGCTTCTAGTGAGTGGGGCCTGGAAATGGTGGAGATGTCGTAGCAGGTTTCGGTACCGTAGATTTCCTACCGAACTTTGTGCACTCCTATTATTGCACTCAGCATATCCCGGCTCTCTTATCAGTTCCTCCTGTGCGTTGGGATCCATAACGAATAGACAAGCGATATGAATCATAGAAATAAGTAGAAAAAACCATAATGTAGGTAGCCAATACCACTTGACTATTGAATAAATAGCCCGAGCCATCATCTTCCAGCCATCCATGCCCCAATCAAAGCTACTTAATGGAAAGGTAGCTTGTATGTGGTGCGTACCCTCGATCGTGCTTATCATAAATGGTGAAAGTGATAATCTACCACCCTTTTCCTGCGTTTGTAAATGTCTTTTCACATTAACTTGGGATGAGCTAATATTCTTCCTTTATATCCAAGGTTGCGTCCCTATGATTTCAGGGCGTGGCTGACGCGTTGGAGGTCCTTTTGTATTTCAATGAATGGTTGACACACGGTGAACCTTCAATTCGATCGGGAGTCTTTTCGAGGCATTTATGTCGATCGTGGAAGGAGCATTTTTGTGCAAGAAAGTTGTGTCATATGTCCGTAGGTGATTTAATTCGTCAGTCGTCTGCAACTTCTCCTGGATACTCATGATTGTAGACAAGTTCGTAATCTGGTTGGGCAAGGGCCGAGCACACCCTTGAGTGTTGCACGCAAGCAGGTCACCATGTGGGCCAACCAATTTTGGGGCCCATCTGGCTAAGGGGCTCTCTATACGCAGGATTACCCTACTTCAGTACTTCCTCCGGGTAGGGGAGACAGGTCCCTACGTAGGTGCTTCATACTGGGTTAGTGATAGTGCCTTGGACCTACATTCCGTGGATCCCTTAGGCTTCGCAGGCTTCAGAGTGTCATATGTGGCCTCTTGGCAAGGCAAGGTTTTTGCAATGGTAGAGATGCGACAGAAGCTTCTGACGGTCTAAAGGCTGCGAAGTGTCGAAACCTCATGCAGCTGGCTCTGCCAGTTCTCCAGCTCC
The DNA here is from genome assembly GCA_034641835.2 of Pinus albicaulis. Lineage (NCBI taxonomy): Eukaryota > Viridiplantae > Streptophyta > Pinopsida > Pinales > Pinaceae > Pinus > Pinus albicaulis. Next base: position 1,255,029,450 of record CM076574.1, read on the forward strand.
TCATCAGAGTCATAAAAGCATTCACTTTACTTTTCCCAACAGAGCATCCCTTCATCGATGGGGTTAACCCGATCTTCATCTTACACAGTGATCTTATAGATATGATCTAATTCCTTCTTCGCGTGGATAGGCTCGGTATACCAGGCACCTTCCGTGGGATCTAGGGGTACTATGACACGCGTACTTTCACTCTCAAACACCATGCTTCATTTCTTTAGGTTAATAATGCCCCCCATGTCCATTGCCTAATCTAATCTGAGGAGTGCAGGGTAGGGGTCTGCATCTTCAACTATCTCAATCACTTCAAAGTTAGCTAGGACCCTTGCTCCTGCAATGTCAACCATAACCTTTGGTAACCTACCCAAGGGAATGATTTTCTATTGGTTTTCCATGCGTAGTTGGATAGTGGACCATTCCAGTTTTGGCTTCCCCATTCATTGCCAGGTTTTCTTGAGTAAAACATTGGCATCAGATCCAAGATCCAAGATAACCTGATCCATTTCATAGTCCCTGATTTTTGCAGTTAACCGCATTTCTTTCCCTGTGCGTTTCTTATAGTTGTATAGTTTATACACGTCCTCGTTCTCACGGATCAAGGTGAGTCGAGTTGCGCAAGTGTTCATTAAAGCCATGAGGTTTCTTACGGCCTGCGGGTTCCTGAGTAATTAAAGACATGCCTTCAAAAATGTCTCAATTTCTTCCTCGTTTGAGACTGCGCAGGGGCTGCTGGTAGAGCCTATTCTTCGCAGGGTATCTCTTTGCTTCTCTTGGTGTCCAGCCCACTACGTGTTATGACCTTTACACTTGGATTTGCTTCTCTTAGCTTAGTTTTAACCCTTTGTATGTTTTGCGTAGGGGTAGGTTGATTTTCCTGCATTCTGGCTATCAAGATTGGGTAGTCTTCTACCTCATGGTCCAGTTGTTTGTAGTATTTACACGACGGTCGGGTGGGATTATGGAATTCTCTGGAAAAGTGCCCTATTTCTCCACAATTATAATATATCAGCTGACCTCATCCTTGGCCTGCGCTTCCTCCCCAGCCTCCTCTGCCTCGGTCCGGTGATCCTCCAAAGTGAGCAGTCAGTCTAGGTGACGCAGGGTCTGATTGCACCCGATATAAGTTCCCGCGATCTATCATCAAGTCATACATTCGGAAATTCTGCTCATCATGTCCTATGGACTGATAGAATCGGCACCATTGTTTTTTTAGCTCTGGGACATACGCACCCAGCCGAGGGAAATGGTTCATATCATGGAGGCCTGCTAAGCGACAATCATCACACCATAGCACAGATCCACATGATCCTGGTCGCAATAGGGCAGGTTCCCTACTTACCCCTGAGCGTAGTGGGCTAGGTCCTCTAGCTTGGATATAATCAGTCAGTAGAGGGCACTAATCCTTTATGTGACCAGACACTCGGCAACGTATACACCAGAGATCCACGCAGATGTCTTTTCCTCACTCTTTTCGTAGGTTCTGTATCTCTAGGTGCATAGCTCCAAGTTGTTCCTGGATTTGTTGGACTCCTGCCGAGGTATCCTCCCAGGGAGCAGCTTCTAACTTCATAGTGGCTTCTACAGCTTTCTCCTGCGATTCAAAGGTCTGCTAATTCATTGGTGTGCGTAGGTGAGGTAACAACATGGCGATGAACTATTCCATATGTTGTCTATCATCATACTTGGACCCTCCTTCCCTAATTTCCTTTTTCAACCATTGATCCGCCTCCCACACTAATTCAAACGCACCCTGTTTGAAGTCTTTTACGTCTGCCAATAACTGGGAGTAGGAATTTGGTTTGCGGAATTGTTACTTCAGAGCATTCTTAATATCCTGAATGGAAGCAGTTCCATTCTAGGCAACATATCACATATACCAGTCCAGAGCTCTGTCTTCGAATGATAAAGACAGTTGCGCCCTTTTGATTGTATCACTTTCCACGTTCTACACAGTCCAAATAGAGTCTGCAATGAACCATAATCGATCCATGTCCTCATCTCCTACCCCCTTGAAGGTAGGTATTTTTAGATGCACAGCCATATCACTATTGCGGGACGCTTTTATAGGTGAGTTCTTACCCATGCGTGCCCTAGGTGGTGATGTGGCCGGTTCCTTAATTGGGCTATAGGCGGCCCTTCCTCCGTCAAGGTTGGTCCGATAATACTTACCACTGCGTGTCGCGCTCCCGTTTGGATCTGAGGTCATTCAGTCTATATGGCTACACAGAATGCTCTTTTCGCATAGAAAATTCTTGATCAGTAATGGTAACATCTTCAAAAACTTACCCTAGAATCCTTTGAAGAATCGTCGCTCGGCCTCAGAGTATGATACAGATTGATCAATGGCAAAAATCTATCACAAAGCCTCCTAGCACACTATCCACCTAGTGATCCGTCGTGCATGTAATAGTGTTATCGGTTCTCTCTAGCTGTTCAACCAGATCAGGAGTCCACTGAGTGACTCGCTCGTCCTTCTAGCACTTTTAGAATTATACCAGCCTAGCCAGCCACTCCTAAAGCTCAATTGCAAAGGTTTCAAAGAATATTTCGTAGCTTTCAGTAAGAATGTACCTATTCTTCCACCTTTCTGCCGTTAATTTTTCACTTCAGTTTTCTCTTACTACAAACTCCTAGATCTGCCTTTCGAACCAGTCCTCGATCTCTTTTCTTTCAGGCTTCCAGTATTCTCTTGTCATTACCTAATCCCTTTCTCAGATCTCTTCAAGTTCCGGCAATGGAACCATTTTTTGGCTTGAGGGGTCCTGACCTAGGTTCGGTGTGCAAGATTTTCCAAAAAACCCCTATACTACTGGCCCTTTCGGAAGTGACCTGCTTGTGCAGGTCACAGTCTCACCCGAAGTAGTATGGGTGGGTGCTGGAACCAGGTTTCTGCACCCTGAGAAAGGAAGGGTAAGGCAAGTAGGGTTGCATTCTATTTAGATTATCTCTGCGCAGGGTCAAGTATATGTCCAATTGCATCCATGTGCACTAGATCTACAATTAGAAGTTTTTCATAACTTTAACACAGCATTACATACCCGAACAGAACATATCTAGATTTACTTCAATACACAGACTTTTGCAGCATAATATAACCAAATCAGAATAGATCCAATCATTCAATATACAGACCTTTGCAGTGCAAAGATAGAGAAATTCATAGCACAGTAATTATCAGCAATTCATTCAATATAACTCACAGATTCAGATCCAATAATCCTGCATATTCATTCATTCGTTTCCCTTACAATTCCCTTCCCAATCTGCAAACATAGCAGCAGGGTCCGCACACAGCTGGACTAGGATCTTCGTGCACACAGCCAGCAGGAGTCCATTCCCCAAAAACCCCAACAGATCGCTTACACAACAGATCGCATCAATAGCTCATCAAAACCTTACCTCTTACAATCTGAAATGCCTCTCTATTTATAACAATCTAGCTTTAACATTCCTATGGTCTGCAACCCATGATTTTTGGACCCCTAGTTTACCCTTTAACCCCATTACAATGCATTTCAGGGCTTTGACCCACCCCAAAACCCTTAAGCTATCCTAAATATAACAAAAATAACCAAAAATATACCAATTTCGTAGCTTGTTAGGAGACCCCGTTCCAACAACCTACCAAAGAGGAAGTAGGCATGTGTTTGCTGCCCTCAAGAGGCAAGGGGCCATGCCTTCCACATCAACTAAGCAGCTTGACAAAGGCAAAGAAAAGGTCAAGGATGAAAAGGAAAAAGATAAAAATGAGATTGAGCAAGAATTTGAACTCATTTATGTTGACAGTGACGATGAAAATGAGGCAAGGATCTCAAGCATGCTGCTCAAAGGTAAATATGCCCAAATCAACGATTTGCAAGCCAATCTAGCTAGGGCTAGGAATGTCATTCATTATTATGATATTGAAAACAAGTAGCTGGAGGCATAAAATTCCATTTATGAGGTCAGGGAAATCAGAGCCCGGAAAGATGCTGAAAAGACCAAGGTTAGGCTTGATGAAGTCTTGGGTTTTTTTTATGAAAGTGAAGATGAAGAAGGGCAGTTTTCTAGGAGAAGGAAAAGAAAAATAGGCTTGAGGAATGCCTTACCCAAGGAGAAGGAGCAAGAAACAACATTGGCAGAGAAAATCACTCCAACTAAGCTACTTGCCATGGAGATAGAGTATGATCGGGAACCTTGGTTAGAGAGGGCTAATACACACTTGGAGGATCAGCTAGAAAAGACACAAAGAAACCTTGGCCTTCAGAAGAAAATGGCCAATCATTATGCCTTGAGAAATCAAATTGCAAGTGCCAAGCTCAAAAGAGCCCTTACTAAAATTCAAGCCCTCAAGGAGGAAAAAAGCCAATAAAACCTTGAGATCCTATTTGATGCTTCCCTATAGGCATCCCAAACCCCATGAGGAAGATAATTTCAAATTTTGGCAAGTTTTTGATAAATTTTCTTTTTCACTGTTTTGGAGGGCCAAGGGTGCAGCGCCCTTGGTGCTATGCTTTTTTTTGGGGAAATTTATTGATGATTGGTTTGCATTTTTGGGTTCCTCTTACCAGTTCCATCACCCACACCAAATTTCAGGTCATTTGGAGTAGTTTTGGTCCCCCAAAAGGGTCAAAAACATGCAAAAAACCACATTTCTGCCCTATTTTCAGGGTTGGCGTTGTGCCCTTAGCAGTCTTGAATATTTTCTTTTTGAACAGGTAAATGAAGTCCAATCAGAAAACCAAGGGCATTTTTCGAAATTAGACTTGACAAGATTTCCAACGAGCTATCAAAGAGCTCATTCCGACACCGGGAAGGGCTTCAAAACTTAGCTGCAAGGCGACCTATTTTTCCAGTGCAGGCACTGCGCCCTTGGACCTCACTGTTGTGCCCTTTCCTGCAAAGTTAACAAAAGACACAAATTTATTGAAAATATATATTTTTTGGTTTTTTGGGAAAATCACTCTAAAGTTAGGTGTTAGAAGTTATTGTTCATTTATTGCATTAGATATTTTGTGCCTTGGGCCTTGCATGGTCTTAATGGACAAATTTAGCATTTATGATGTATTTATGACATTTTGGAAACCCTAGTTAGGGTTTTGGTCCTCCTTTCTTGTTAAATACAACATTGAGGCCTCATTCTACATGTTGGATGTTTATTGAGAGTAATACATGGACTTTGAGATTGAAGAGAAATTGGCTCTAGTTTTTGTGGATGGCTTGACTTGCTTGATGATGGAGAAGGCTTACTTGTAGGATTCATGAGAATAGTTAATGGTGATGTGTTCCTTATTTAGTTCTTGTTTACTTATGTTATAATTTTGCTCCATATTTCTATTGCAGTAGGACAAAATTTTTAGGCTAAGAAATTGTTGTGAAACCAGCTCCAAAAATAGAAGAAAAGAGATATCAATGCCTTAGAAATAAGCCACTTCGAGGGGGCAACCTCTAATACATTACATGAATGATCAATTCTTGGATGATACAAATTACAAAACCTCCTTTCTATATATAGGAGTCCATGGGGTCACAATGTAATCCTAGCCGACCTAACAATAATAATTTAAGGGCACAATAATAACAATATGGGGGTTATAGGGGTACAATAATAACAATAAGGGGTTTACACTAACAACAATAAGGGACTATACTAGTAATATAGGGACCTAACATGCCCCTCTCCTTCAAAAAAGTGTTGTCGTCAACGCTTGAGTAGCTTTGGGTACTTTTGTATAAAATTCTCATCCTCCCATGTAGAATCTTCAGTGGGTAATTTCTTCCACTTGATAAGATACTTTGAAATTGATCGATTTCGTAGCTGTCGAGTTCTTGTTTCCATGACCGCTTCAGGTTCCAATATGATTTTTCCTTCCGCATCAAGTTCTGGCAATATTGTTTGAACTAGAATATTTTCACCTATAACCTTCTTTAAGCATAAAACATGGAAAACTAGATGCACTCGTGAAGAAGCAGGAAGCTCCAATTTGTATGCCATTGTACCAATATTTTGCAACACCTTGTAAGGACCATAGTACTTTGGTGATAATTTATTTTCCTTCTTAGCTTGCTTGAGGGACATTTGTTTGTATGATTGTAGCTGTAAATGTTAGTCATCAATATTTTTTAGCTGTTTAGATGACTATATGCTTTATCCAGGTTTTCTAGAAACCAAATTCAAACAATCATTTTGTTCTCTAGAAATCCCCTCAGAGAAATTTTTTCACTTTTTCCCTCTCTTGTCTGCTATGATTAGCTTGGTCATCCTATCAAGACCCCATCCTAGACTAATAAGCCTTACTCTATCCATGATTTTTACTTCTGTCTATAGCATTCTATAGCTGATGCATAAGCCTTCTTACTTCACAAATTTTTCTGGCCAAGTTAAGCCAAGTTTTCCCTCTTACTCTCCTAACTGCCCAATTCATTGTTGATATCAAAAGTCTGTCTAGAAAACCCTTCACAGTAATGAAAAAGTGTCTAGGTTTATAGGTTATGGTGCTTAGGTAAAAAATCTAAAAAGCCCTGTGTCTGGTTAAAAACTCTTTTTTTAACCATTATTCAATAGCCCTTTCCTAAAAACCTTGCTAACAAATCTATTTAGTCTTCCTTAAGTCATGCACCATCATGTCTCATGCATTTCTTTTTCAACAGAGCTAAAATGGTAAAATCAAGAAAAGCAGAGCTGACATGGTCATTTTTCTAAAAAGAAGGCACTCAAACAATCTCCAAGGTGGCCCCTCCTAAACCAACAGTAAAATATGCCAAGACTAAGTCACCCTATCAAATACATCTCTACAGGGATGTCTTGTTGTTTGGCCTAAATCAAAACAGGGAAAAAGAGAGCCACCAAAGAAAAACTTCAGTCAAGACAGTTGGCATTTGCATAGAGGTACAGTGAGCTAAAAATACAGGAAAATCAAGTTTTTCACTACAAATCAGGGATACCTAGAATATTTCAGAACATCATCCATAAGGGTTAAAAGCACAACAAACTGGAGGCTAATGCAGAGGTCTTGATGTCACTATAACAGGTAACATACTTCTCATTCAAGTCTTTGTGCAAAATCTTAGAAACATCAGTGATATGTGAACAACATGGCACATTTTGGGAAAGATGCCATTGAGATAGTTTATGTGCCTCAAAACATAAATGAGAGAGGGACAGTTTCTCTTTCCATGCCCCTGCAAACAAGACAAAAAAAAAATCATCAGAGGCGCCATCAAAGGAAAATACTAAGACTACTACAAAAGGACAGTCACACTAAAGAAGAAAGCAACAGGTATGTTTTGTTTGAAAAACACCAAATATTTTTGTTGACCCCATAGTGGAAAGTTTGCTCAGACATTTTCAGAAAATTGGAGAGATAAGAAAACAGGCATAAACACCTCCTTCATCAACAACAGAAGGTGTAAAAATTTTCCTAGTGTTATCATTCTGAAGATAAGGAAAAAGATACAAAACTCCATTCAAATCAAATAAGTGTTTTTGAAGTTCAAAAGGTGAAGAAGTTTGATGTTTTAAGGCTCTAGGTTCCTTTTGTGTTAAAGAAGTAACCATCAAGGTTTGATTGGTTAAACTGTCACACAAAGGATAGTCACAGGTTTGTTTCTAAGCATGGAGGAATTATAGTTTTTAATTCACCCTGAAATGACAAACAAATGTCATCACAAACAAATCAATTTCTCAGAACAATAACTAGTGGTTTAGAAGCAAAAAGAGGATTGGCTCTGAAAGGCTATCACATTGAAAAAACAGTCAAAACAAAAACTATGGAAAGGTGAAATTTAAACTATAAGAAAAGGGTGTTTTCATCCTCAATCATTTCAAAAGGGGATATAAATAAGCCCCAACGACCTCTTTCCTTTTTTTTCCACCTTTGGCAAAGAAGGAAGTGCTTTGAAAGCCGCGGAGGACAGTCTCGGGAAGAAAACCAAAGATGTTGCATGCCTGTAGACATGCTCAGTGCATTTTTGCACCAGAAGTTGCATGCCTAAAAGTCAGTGCTACACGTTCTGTTGACCACCCAGCATGCAGAGCCTACCAATCGACAGTGTCCAGGCCACCACCCATCTCGTCATGCAGGGGCCGCCCGAGCCTGAAGACGCTGCGTGCCCAATGTTGCAGCCATTGCACACGCTGCATGCAGAGGCCGCCCGGGCCCAAGGGTGCTGCGCGCCCAGTGTTATAGTTTTCGCATACTCCGCATGCAGAGGCCACCCAGGCCGAGGGTGCTACACGCCCACCACGGTGACTGTCGCACACACCGCGTGCAGAGGCCACCCGGGTAGATGCTGCGTGCTTGAAGGAAAAGCGCAACATCGCCCAGGAATTCACAGAAAAGGCCAAAATTTCCTGTTTTCAATAGAATTTGTTTCTTGTCACAAAGAATAGTTACAAGAGGTATTTTTCATCAATTTTTATCTCCTCATCAAGTCTTTGAACTCTAAAGGTTCCAAGTAAGGTTAGATTTGAGTCTAAAAAATTTTGAGGGAAAAATTTGAATAGAAGTGTAACCTATTCTCTGTTGAGCATCTAGCCTTGTTTATAGGTCCTAAATCTCCTGAAAATCCTCTCTCCTCTTCACTTCATTGCAAAAAGGCCTTTGTTTAAAATATTGAAAGAAAGGGAAAAGTAATCATTATGTCTCAAGAAGAAAGTGATGAGCCTCAAAGACCAAGAAGACAGGCGAAAAAAGGAGGCAAGCCCAACAGATTCGAACCTACAGATACCAAAGATTTGATTGCCTCACCTTTTGTCTTGTCTTATTTACAAGAATTAGGATGTTTTGAGTTCTGCAACAAGGTACAAGAAATCAAAAGCCATCCTAAATTGACTGAGTTATTTTCCTTAAGACTTCACGAGCATAATGTTCATCTGGCAAGGTTAAATTTTGAGTTGACATCTAAAGCTATCTCCAAATCCACTAGGATCCCTTGCATAGGGGAAAAATGGTTTAAACAAACACATCTTGACTTGATCCATTATCATCCTTTTCTAAAGCCTAGCTGTCAAGCTGCATGTAAAGCCATTTTTCCTTTTTCCCATCTACTGGACAGGTATTCCCTCCTTATGAAGATTGTCATGAAATAATTTACCTGTGAGGGTCGTTTCTCCCGAATCTACTCCTATCATATTACACTCCTCATGTGCTTCACCACAACCAAACTGTTGAACTTGCCTTATTTCCTATGCAAAAGCATTGAAAAAATGTCCACCGTCATGAAAAAGAAGCCTCCAGCTCAGTAGATGGCAAGCCTATATCATCACTCTCTTGTCAAAATCATTATAACTCACCAGCTAGAGCAACAAGGCATTCCTTGGGAAGCCTTTATCACCCATGATGACTTTACCTCTTTATCCTCCATCCCATTGCAAAATGTGCCATCCTCTTCTCAAAATTTTCCTCATACTCCTTCATCGCCCTCCACTGACTATGTTTTACTTTCCTCCCATGAATCACTCTCCCAAGCAAATATTCTTCAAACAACTTCTCCAAATAGAAACGATCATGAAGAAAGAAATGTTGGCCCTAAAGAAAGCAGTGGTAGCCCTAAAAGAAGCACTGTTGATCCTAAAGAAAGCAATGATGATCAAGTGAGAAAAAGTGTGAGGAAGATGAGAGTGAGGGAGAAGATAATGAAAGTGAGGAAAAGTGTGAGGAAGATGAGAGTGAGGGAGAAGATAATGAAAATGAGGAAAAGGGCGAGGAAGATGAGAGTGAGGAAGAAGATAATGAAAGTAAAGAAGGAGGAAATGGCCTTGAAGAAAGTAGCAGAGGCCCTAAAGAAAACAATGATAATAAAAATGAATCAAGGAGTGATGACCACAATAATGAAAAATAGGAAATTAATGAAGGAGAGGAAATTAATGAAGGTAAGGCAAACATTGAAGAAGATGAAAGCAGTCAAGAGGAGGGTAGTCAAAATAGCAGCAGCTCTAAAAACACTAATCAGGAAGAAATCAGAAAAGATGAGAGTGAGGATCATGTTACAAACAGTGAGGGAAAAGATGATGAAGGCCTTAAGGAAAATAGTGTTGATCATGTTACAAATAGTGATGAAGAAAATGAAGATATCCAAGGGGAAGATGGAAAAATCAGCAAAGAAAATGAAGATAGCAAAGGGGAAAGAAGTAAAGGCAGCAGAAAAGAGATAGATAGCCAAAAAGAAGACACTAAAAACAACAGCAACTCTAAAAATACAAATCAGGGAGAGAACAAAGTCTCAAGAAGTGATACTCATGGTGAGAAAGGAGGACAAGGTGCTGAGATTCCTAGTAAAGAAAAAGACATTGACAGCCATGGGAAAAACAGTAGAAACAACAACACAGATAAAGACAAGAAGCAAGAGGAAGACAGTCACAGCAAAGAGGAAATTTATGAGGATAGTCCGGAGACAGATTTCAGAGTGGTCTTAAATACACAAGGAAATGATGGAAAAATTCCTAATGATGAGAACAGTCAAGACATCAGAAAAAAGGGTCAGAACATGGACAGTCTTGAAGATGAAAAAGTATCAGACTTGGGCACCTCCCACCACACAGAAACAAAGCATGACCTTTTTAAAGATCGTCCTAGTGGTAAGATCATTACAAATGTTGAAATTGATAATCCGAAGGACTGCCCACAACAAAGTGACAAGGAGATGTCCACTAAAAAAATTCTTGGAGAAGAACATAGTTCTAAGGCTGTAGGTGAGAAAATTGAACAATTCCAGTTGGTGACACCTCTCTCCATCCCTCATCAGAAAGTTGGGAAGCATGTGTTTGTTGCCTCCCATAGGCAAGGGGCCATGCACTCCCCCCAAAAAGTAGTGAAAGGTAAAATCTCCAAAATAGTGAGAGGTAAAGTCACTCAAGCAGTAAAAAGCAATGTCACCAAGGCATTAAGGAGCAGAGGTAAATTGCCAAAGAAAGGCAAGGGTGGATTGAAAAAGAAATACAAGGGCAAGAAGCCCATGAAGGACAAAGGAAAGAAGGTAATGGAAGAAGAAGAAAGCAGACATGAAAAAGAGAGGGAATTTGAACTCATCCACATTGACAATGATGAGGACAATGAAACAAGGATTCTTAATTCCCTCTTACAAGACCAAAATGCACAGGTTAGAGATTTGGTGAATGATTTGGAAAGATCAAAACATATCATTCATTTCCTGCAAACACAAAACGCACAAATGAGTGGCCAACTTGCCATTTATGAAGCCCGGGCACTCAAGTACAAAAGAGAGGCTCAAAAATCACAAGTGAAGCTAGAAGAGTACATGGGTTACTATGAAGAAGATGATGAAGAAGAAGGGCCAGCTAGGAAGAGGCCTAAGACTATGGGTCTTAGGAGAGCATTAGAAAAACAGAGAGAGGGAGAATCAGCCCGAGTGCAGCAATTCCCTCTCACTGAGCTCCTAGCCATGGAAATTGAAAATGACAAAGAATCATGGCTTGAAAGGGAAAACCTGCATTTAGAGGAAAAATTGGAGAAATCAAACAAGGATTTAGGCTTACAAAGAAAAATGACTCTACATTACAAAAAGCTAAATTAGTTTGCTAAAAAAAGATTAAAAATGCCCAAAGGAGGCGCCCGGTGCCAAAATATGGAAAATACCAAGCTATGCTTGGAATCTTGGCTCAAGCTTCATTACAAGTCTCTAGGGATCCTTGAGGGACTCACCCACCAATTTTGAGCAAAATTGGACACTTTTTGGATTTTTGTGAATTTTTGAGCCTAGGAACATAGCACCCCGGACGCTGCGCTTTTTCTCAGAGCACTTTCAACATTCAACGTTTACATTTTTTATTTCCTTGGCACTAGGGGGGTATGCTTATAAACTTTTAGCTCATTTGGAGCTGTTTTGGTCCCTCAAAAGGTCTAAAAACAACCATTTTTTCACCTTTCTGCCACTGTTTCTGAGCAAGTGTTGTGCCCCTGGGTTTCTGCACCTTTTCCACTTTTTGAGAAACTTATAGATATCATATTGAAAACAATCAAGGATATATGGAAATTATACATCCATAGCTTTCCAACGGGCCATCACGGAGCCTTTTTCGACATCGGTAAGGCCTCCAAAACCTTGCTGCAAAAAGGCCTTTTTTAGTGTTGCACGCTTGGAAATTTTGCACAAACAGAGACAGTTTTCTGCATTCCTATGTGAGGGCAAGGAAAATGTGCGTTAGGCAAGTTCTATCATTTATTTTAGAGCCTAAAATTCAATATTTTTTCTATTTTGGTCCGAAAAGGATATTTTGAAGAGATATTTTGTGCCTTGGACCTTGTAAGGCCTCAAGGGCAGTTTTAGATATTTTTCTTTGGCCAATGGCCTTCTAGCTGCTCTAGTAAGATTTTTCTCCTCTTGGCTTATATAAACCATGAGGATTCATTATAAAATGAGGGAAAACTTGACATGTTAAGAAAAATACATAGTTTTATGAGCTTGGAGAAAATATTGGTTTTATGAAGTGGATGAATGTCTTGCTTGGCTTGATGGTGGAGGAGCATTGTGTGCAGGATTCCATAGCTTGGTGAATGGTGATGTTTCTCTGATTTGTTTATGTCTTCTTGTTTTCACTAATGTTTCATGCTTCTTTTTTGTTGTTGATCAGAAAAGTATAGGTTGAGATATGCTCATGGAAGCACCTCAAACCTCCTGTTTATTACAGCTTTGATGTTTTCTTCTTCTTGGTCATTATAAGGTATTCTTAACTACTCCTTAGGTCTACCAAGAAATTTTTATTTGTTTCATTAATGGTCACTATGTTAGCTGTCAAATCTGATTCAAGGTATGCCCTGCTTATTTGAAGTTCTCAAAACTCTATTTCTGAAATCTTTCTATGAAATATTGATTGATTAAGTTAAGTCAAAGAGGTCTCGTTTGATCTTGTCCTTTTTCCATGCTTACAAACTTGTTTCAGAGTTCCCGATAGTTTTATATATGTTTTTTAGGAGCTCCCTCTTCATATATTAAGTTATTTTTTTATCTTATATGTTTTCCCAACAGCTGAAGGTGAATTTCTAAAGTTAGGAGTTCTTATGCTTTTATGTCGCACCTGAATGTTTATCTTTCATGTTTATCAGTTTGAGTATTGTTCATAGAGATTAATGGTTTGCCCTACCTTATGAGTATTTTCTTTCAAACTATATATGTTTAAGACTTCTTCGTTTTTCACAAACTTAATGTTCATTTCACCTCATACCTCACCCAAAGGATCCATTGACCTTGCTAAATCGGCCCTGCAGTACACCTTGTCCATCATTTAGACATCCTTGACTTTATTTGACCCCATAGCCCTGTTGATTTGATAAAATCTCTTTCTGTTTTTCCTACTAGTTCAATTTTACCTAAAAACCAAAACAAACCAAAATATGCTTAACAACTAGCCTAAAATCAAACATACAAAGCGAACAAGTTCACATCCTTCACACCATAGAGAGAGCCCTCTCTGAGTCGAGGAAGGCTAGGTCCTAGGAATCCAAAGATCGGTCTGATATTACCCTGCCATTTGGCTTACCAATTTGCCAAATTACGGGACACTAGCAGTAAAAATGCCCAGTCTCCTACATCAAAACTTCTCTTATGGTGATGTTGATATCCCTATTGTTTCATTCGATTTTGTGCCAAATTCAGGTTATCTTTTAAGAGTTAGATAACTTCTTGTTGATGCTCGATGTGATCTTCCATTGCTTTAACCTTAGATTTTTCTCTTAAATATGATGTGATGGATGGTGGATGATATCCATAAAGTGCCATAAATGGGGTCATTTTTGCTGCAGTATGGAAGGAAGTGTTATACCACCATTCAGTGAGAGGTAACCACTTGACCCATTATGCTTGTTTATCAGATAAAAAACAATGAAGATATCCTTCCAAACTTTTATTTACTATCTCAGTTTGACCATCGTATTGAGGATGATAAGATGAGCTATGAGCTAATTGAGTACCCAAACAAGAAAATAACTCCGTCCAAAAATTTCCAGTAAAAATGGGATCTCTATCGCTCACAATGACCATTTGGTTTCCATGTAGCTTTTGAATTGTGTCCATAAATGTAGTAGCAACTGTACTTGCTTTAAATGGATGAGATAATGCACAAAAGTGTGCATACTTGGTAAGTCTATCAACTACCACCATGATGACACTCTTTCCTTCGGACTTAGGTAAACCCGTGATAAAATCCATTGAAATCTCCTCCCAACGTTGACTTGGAATGGATAAAGGTTGTAGAAGTCCCGGGGTCTTAATTGTCTCAACTTTATTCTGCTGGAAAACCAAACATTCTGCCACAAACTTTTCAATATCAGATTTAAGGCCATCCCAAAAAAAATCTTTCTTCACCCTGTGGTAAGTTTTTAAAAATCCTGAGTGTCCTCCTAAAGGAGAAGTGTGCAATTCAAAAAGAATATTTTGTTTTAGTTGGGAATTCTTACAAAGATATAAGCGATCTTTGTACCATAAGGAATCATTTTTCCAACTAAATGTATCAGATGTACTAGGATCTTGCTGCAACTTTTGAATGAGTGTTCATACATCTTTGTCCTTCTTCCATTCATCTCTTGCTTCGGTTATCCAATCTTGTTGGATAATATAAATGGCACAAAGCAATGCTTCCACCTCTTCATTATTTCTTGAGAGTGCATCTGCAACAACATTAAGCTTTCCTTTTTTGTAGATTATTTCAAAGTCATAACCCAACATCTTTGTGACCCATTTTTGCTGCTCTTCTCAAGATAGTCTTTGTTCCAAAAAGTGTTTAAGACTATCATGATCAGTTTTTACCTTGAAGTGTCTTCCCATTAGGTAAGTTCGCCATTTCTTTAGTGCATGCAGTATTGCTAACATTTCCTTCTCATAAATAGGTTTCGGTAAATACTTTCCTTTGATTGGACGACTTTCAAAAGCAATGGGTCTTCCTTCCTGCATTAAAACTGCACCAATTCCATTTCCTGAGGCATCACATTCAACAATAAAGGTTTTTGTGAAGTCTGGCGTAGCTAAGACCGGTGCTAGGCACATTGCCTCTTTAAGATGTTCAAAGGCCTTAGTTGCTTCAGGAGTCCATGAAAATGCATCTTTCTTCAATAATGTTGTTAGAGGTGCTGCTATTCTCCCATAATTTTTAACAAACTTGTGATAATACCCTGTTAACCCGAGAAATCCTTGCAACTGCTTTATGGTTGTGGGGACTTTCCATTCCTTAATGGCTTTAATTTTGTTGGGGTCTACCTTAACACCCTCGTGAGATACAATATGACCCAGATATTCCACCTCTTGTACTCCAAAGAAACATTTGGATGTTTTTGCATATAATTGTTTCTCCCACAATAGTTTGAGCACCCTGTCAACATGTTCAACATGATCCTTCCAAGACCTGCTGTAGATTAGTATATCATCAAAAAATACTAGCACAAATTTTCTAAAGAAGGGTTTGAAAATGGAATTCATCAACCCTTGAAATGTCGAAGGTGCATTGGTAAGGCCAAAAGGCATGACCAAAAATTCATAATGACCCTCATGAGTTCGAAATGTTGTTTTTGGAATATCTTCAGTCTTCATTCTAATTTGATGATACCCCGAACGAAGATCCAACTTGGTAAAATAAATTGCTCCATGTAATTCATCCAATAATTCATCAATCACAGGAATGGGAAATTTGTCTTTAATGGTGAGCTTATTGAGCTCCCTATAATCCGGACACATTCGCCATGATCCATCCTTCTTGTGTACCAAAAATACAGGAGCAGAGAAAGAACTTTGACTAGGCTGAATTATACCCGCCTCTAACATTTCTGCAATCATACGTTCAATTTCGCTCTTTTGGAAGTAAGGATATATATAAGGCCTGATGTTTGGAGGAACACTTCCTGGAATCAAATGAATAGCATGATCATGATCACGAATAGGTGGGAGTCCTTTGGGAGTTTCAAGCACCTTGGAATGATTGTCCAAGACTTGTTGGAGATCTGCAGAAATAGATGATTTTGATGTTGGAACTTCTAGTGAGCATAATTGTGCAATTACGCCTCGTTGTTCTTTCTTTAGAAGCTTTGTCATGACATTAGAGCTTATTATCCTTCCTGGCTTCCCTGCAATACCTCGTAATTCAACTTCCTTTCCTTCTAAAAAAAATTTCAAGAAAAGTTCTTGAAAATTAAAAGCTACCATCCCCAAAGATTGTAACCATTGTACTCCTAGTACAACATCAGCACCTCCCATAGGAATGGAAAGCATTGGACTATTCAATACATATTCCCCCATGGTTATCTTGATATTATGGCATTTTCCGGAGCAATTTATAGTTCCTCCATTTGCAACCATCACTTTACATTCTGTTGTTGGGTATAGGAAACAATTCAATTCCTTGGCTACCTTACAATGAATAAAATTATGGGTGCTACCTAAATCAATCAACACTATTACCTTTTTCTTCTTGATATGTCCTTCTATCTTGAGAATTTTAGGAGTGGTTATTCCTGCCAATGCATTACACGATAGGGTCGGACTCATTTCTTCCTCTTCTAGGGCTGGTTCCTGGTGTATAGCCTTTTATTTTGAAGATTCTTGTTCATTTTCTTCTTCCTCTTCACAATCTATGTAAAATAATTTCTTCTCGGCACAATTATGGCCTTTATTGTATTTTCTATCACAACTATAGCAAATCCCTTTTGCTCTTTTTTCTTCCAATTGTTGTGATGTCAACCTTGTAGGTTGTGGAAATCTAGGAGTAGCAACACTTCCATCTTTATAGAAGTGAGAGGTAGGCTTCCTTGTCGCCATAATTTTACATTCAATTTTTCTTGCCAACTTGAATGCTTTCTCTAATGAATCAGGTTCCAAAACGCGAGCTTCATGTTGGATGTTATCCTTTAAAGTACCTATGAAGAGATTAATCATGTGGAATATTCAATTTTTGGAAGTCCTCAATGTGCTCCCCCACTAAACACTTTTTCCTGAGATTTATCAATTGGCTAAAGAAAGTGTTGCTCTTTGTATCCTCATAATGTGCTATCATTTCCTCCGTAAAAATTGAACAAGTGAAAAAAATTTTACGGGAGCAAAACCATTGATACCATACAAATGTATTTTTTTCTAAATGTAAAGTTGTAATGCGTATATTTTGTGTGTTTTTCACATCATTGAGATCAAAATATTGCTCCATATGTAGTATACATGTTACAAGATCCTTTTCATCATATCCATTTTTGGAATATGGTGGTTCTTCCCTCCAACATTAGAGTTTATGAAATCATGATTAACATTTATTTTTTTCTCATCATGAGTTTGCTCTACTATCTTTTCACCATTAGGAAACATTTCTTGTATCAACTTTTTCAAACCTTCCATGTCTGCTTTTAGATCATTCTTCATGTTTTCCATCTTAGCTTCCATGTCATCCATATTATATTCCATGCCAGCTTCCATGCCATTCTTCAAAACATCCATCTTAGATTCCACACCTTTCTTCAAAACTTCCATGTCATTTTTTGTTGCTCTTTGCGAGAGCAGAATTTCTTGCACTTGTTCTTGTAATTTTGATATGTCATGTTGCCATTCTTCGTCTTCATGATTGATAGTAGAGCCTTCTAAAGGATTAATGGGTGTTGAATTCTTTTTAGGGGACATTTGAGAATCCAATACTGATATCGATTCTACAATATGCCCTTGGAATTAATTCAACTCGATTCTTCAAACAAGACTTATGCAATTCGGAAAAATAAATACACACCTTTTACTTGCTTTTGGGGAGCTCGATATTGAAATTGACTTATCTCTATACTTGAAAATCCTTAATATCTGAAATTTGACCCTGTAGTAGTACTCTGAAGCTTCTTTCAAATTCCATAGGTCTGATTTGATTTGGATTCTTCACGACAAAGTTATGTCCAATCTCCCACAGTGACCTAATTATGGGCTGGTTCAGTAGGGAAAATTTATACAACTTGCCACGTGTCACTGTTTGCTCCTTTGGCTCTAAAATTTATAGATAGGAAGCTATAGTCTGTGTCCTTCTAGTCACTTTTTACATAATTCCAATCTGATGCTCAGAGAGAGAGTTATGAAGATTTTCCCACGATCACCTCTTTGAGATGAGATTCGGGAGCCTGAAAAAGACCTAACTTCCACATATCATATCTCCGAAAATATTGCGAACCAAGCTCTGAAATGTTGCGAGGATGTTCCTCATGATTTCTACTTCGCGCTCTAAAACTTTTAGCTTCTGAACCTTTGTAGAACAAAATTTATAGCAAAAATTCCTTGATGACCTTTTTAAGTGAAATTTAGGAGCCTGCAAAAAGCCCTAACTTCCACAGATCATATCTCCGAAAATATTGCGAACCAAGCTCCAAAATTTTGCGATGATGTTCCTCATGATTTCAGCTTCGTACTCTGAAAATTTCCACTTCTGAACCTTCGTAGATAAAATGTTATAGCGAAAATGCCACGATGACTTGTTTGGAGTAGCAAAACCCTATAATCCAAAGCTCTGATACCAAATGTTGTGAAACCAGCTCCAAAACTAGAAGAAAAGAGACATCCACGCCTTAGAAATAAGCCACTTCGAGGGGGAAACCTCCAATACATTACATGAATGAACAATTATTGGATGATACAAATTACAAAACCTCCTTTCTATATAAAGGAGTCCATGGGGCCACAATGTAATCCTAGTGGGGCCACAATGTAATCATAGCCGACCTAACGATAATAATTTAAGGGCACAATAATAACAATATGGGGGTTACAGGGGTACAATAATAATAATAAGGGGGTTACACTAACAGCAATAAGGGACTATATTAGTAATATAGGGACCTAACAGAAATGTTGTTTAGAGGCACCTTAGCTGTGTCTGTTCTCTACTGCTTCCATGTTTTCCTCTGCTAGGTCAGTTTCGATAATTCTTAGTTGCTCTCTAGACCCACTTATGCTTGTTTATCTTAAATATGATTCAATGAAGCAAAATTCAAAGTATTTTTATGGTTAGCCCTGCTCTTTACCGTCACTTAAACATTGTTTTTAAGGTCTTTTACTTTGAAGTATTGTTGATTAGGTTTAGTTAAAGAGGTCTATGATTCACCATGCCCTTTTGTTTACCCTAAATGGATACTTTCAAGGTCTTTAAAGCTTGATTAATGAAGTTGGGAGATCCCTCTTCTTTGACCTCTGCTATATGTTTATCTTAAATGTTTTCTTAGCTTGAAGGTGAAATTACTAGAAGATTTACAAGTTTCTTGCCTTCTATGGTTCACTGGATTGTGGTCTTCATGCTTGCTTGCTAGGGTTTAGTCAAAGAAGTTATTGGTATGCCCTGTCTTTGATTATTTATTCATGTTTAGTAATATTAAAGGCCATTCTTGTTAAGGTATTTGTTAAAGCATTCTTAACTGCCCTTCTGCATCTACCATTTTCACAAATTTGATGTTCATTTTATTCACATAAAGCCTTTAGATCCATTTGACTTTGTTAGATTTTCCGTGTGATACACCCTAGACCTATTTTTAAACCCTTCAAGACCTTTTATAAACTCCATAGCCCAATGGCCTAAAACTCTCTCACTCTATATATTCTTCTTGATAACCTACCCAACCAACCAAACAAAAAAACCAACCCTAAACCTAATAACTAGCCTAAAATCAAAACCTAAAAGCTATCAAGTTACACTTTTCATACAAACATAGAGAAAGCCCTCTCTGAGTCTAGGAAGGCTAGGTCCTAGGACTCCAAAGAATGTTTTGATGTTACCCCCGTACATTTGGTCTTGCCAATCTAAAAAATTACGAGAACCTAACAGGGACATCATGATATATCTCAAAACCCAAATTTATTGGCAATATCTATCACACTCAAAGCGAAGACAGATTCGCTACCAGTCCCAACCATATCTCATCGTTGGGGACACCCTCTATCGTACTAGTGTTGACTCTATCCTCCACCCTTGTCTGAATCTATAGGAAGATGAGAAATCTCTAAATGACTGCCACTCCAAGGCTTGTGGTGGTCACATTTCTGGTTATGCCACCGCTCAAAATATCCTTCGTGCAGGTTATTTATAGTCATGTATTTTTAAATACTGCATCATCGCAATCCAAAAATGCCATGATTTCCATATTTTATCTCATAAAGAGCACGCCCCACCCTCAGCCTTCCACCCAATTGTGACCATCGGTCCTTTTGCGAAATGGGGCATTTATTTTATGAATTGTAACCCTCATTTGATCAGGGGGCATGGCTATATCATCAATATCGTTGACTATTTCACTAAATTGGCTAAGGCGATGCCTCATATGATAATGAAGGTATCACTGTGGCACAATTCTTATTCAATCATGTCATAACTCGGTTTGGTGTCCTGAAAGATATTTTCACTGATCATGGCACTCATTTTCGTAATCATATGATGACAAAGCTCTCTGCTTAGTTGGGGTTATGTCATGATAACTCCACCCCTTACTATCCATACGAAAATGGCCAAGTTGAATTTGTCAACAAAGTCTTGGTGACCATGATCCATCATATCATTGGTAAGCACAAGTGGGGTTGGAACCTCATGATTTTTTCCACCTCGTGGGCATACCAAAGCTCTGCTAAGACTGCCATTGGATTCACACCATTCCAATTGGTGTACAATCTAGAGGCCACACTCCCGATCGAGTGTGAGATTCTTTCCTTGAAGCTAGTTATCAAACTCCTTCCTGGTACTTCGCCAGAAGAGGAACATCTGTTGTACCTTGAGCGTCTTTATGAGACTAGAAAGCTTACTAATTTAGTTATTGAAGTGCAGAAATGATGAGTTAAGGTGCAATATGAAAAATTAGTCACACCTCTTGTTTTCTTTGAAGGTGAATCGGTCCTGCTGTATGACCAAGCCCATGAAAATTTGGGAGTTGGAAAGTTCGATTCAATGTAGCATGCCGTATATCATTCAACATTTTTTGGAACATGGAGCCTATGAGCTAGGTGATTATGAAGGCAAGCCTTTGGCTGAGCCCTAAAACGGGCTCTATTTGAAGAAATATTACGCTTAATATTAAGTGTGATAAATTTGTACATTAGTGTGCTTTGATTTGATTTTTGGTGTGATTTTTTGCATTGCATACGTGTTTCCTCTACTCACCTTGTGTTCCACTTGGTTTGTAGATGTCTTCAGATCACTACATTGGTTTTGCTGAGGGTGGTTGCCATAGCACATAGAACCTATCTTTCGCAGCATGGGCACTCTTTGATCCTCATGGCAAGTTGATTAATTTACAAGGAATTTGTTTGGGTCAGACAACTAACAATGTTGCCGTGTATAGTGCGGTGATTAAACTATTATCAAATGCCATTAATCTTGGGATACGAGCATTGGTTGTTAAGTTGGACTCATAGCTCATTGTCTTACAACTGAATGGGCGTTATTCTCTATGCAATCCTCAAATTTAGCATATGTATTTATGTGTTAGATTATTGGAAAGGAATTTTGATTTTATCACATACCAACACATTCCATGACATTTAAATACTTTAACATATTCATTAGCAAACCATGTATTAAATATACATTTTCTAAATATGCAAATGAAGACATCATTATGATACATAATTAGCCATAGAAACATGCATATATATATATATATATATATATATATATATATATATATATATATATATATATCAGTTTGTAAGTGTGTTACATCCAAAAGCTCAAAAAAATATATGTTATATTCCAAAAATTGCTCTTCGAGCCTACATCAGTACAAAAATGTATAAACAGGGATGCTATCATCCCACATGGTGCTTGATGTAGCAGGTGACTCCTCGAATTACTCGTCAGAGTAATCGATGCAATCTACCTGGAACTCCGACAATGTGTCTCTGAAAATGCAGTGGGATCTCATCAAATATGGGATACTCTGGGATGCCTCATGTGAGGTCGACCAAGTTCGGCTCCAACTTAGCCAATGTGTCTGCTCCCTCCTCATAAGGAGAATCCTCTGCTGGACATGGTACTTGTCGTGCAATTGGGGACATGCCGGGAGGTCTCTGTGGGCACATATCTATAAAAAAAATCATAATTGTATGTGTCAGAACATATAAAAAAACATTAAAAATGTAAAAAATGTTTAAAAACACTTTTTACCTACATCATTCCACTGTTTGTCTGGTGGGATCGAAAGATATGGATCTCCTTTGAAGTCGATGTCGACATAGGCATAGTCCTCGACTATGATCAACTAACGCCGCAGCCAACTGAAGAAGGTTGTGGGGAAATGCATCTGTTTCCCTCCTCCCCATCTAGGAATTATGTTGCACCATCGCATCAGCTTTGGATCCCTCAGGGATAGATCATGGATATCCAACCACTGATACTGGAATAGGGGTACTTTCTCCACAAAGAAGGTCACCAGAATTGACCCGTACCTGAACTGTTTTAGTCTCCTAGTATTGCACTTGGTTAGTTGGCTCTTCATGTTAGCCAACAACCCCTCACACCATTTTATCAACATTGGTGCCAAGAAATCCATCGCATACTAGAACTATGATTTCATTGTCTCATGCAATGCCTGGGCTCTTGTCACTCTAGTGGTACAATGCAATATCGTGTGCATGGGGAGCACTCTGATGGAAGATATGTCTACCTTCCCACTCTCTGTCTTCCATGCCCCGAAACAGTGTCTCTAGATGACCATGGTCATGCTCTCACCCCCCGGGTGAGCCCCGGAGAGTTGGATTCTCTCTCCTCGCCTAGAAAATTCGGTGATAAAGTAGATGTCCATGACATCTAGCTCAAATTCTTGGTCCCTGATGATGAAAAACTGTCAGTCCACATCCCATATACTGATCAAGTATTGGAGAAGCTCCAGTTGAGCTCTCAAGCCGAATGTTTGAAAGAATTTCAATAATCCACAATTACACAAAGCATTGACACAATCTTGGTCTTGCAAGGCTTGGTGTACTTCCACCTCATGGCCTTGTTCTTTCCATTCGACCGACATCTTCTCTGAAAGCACCCACAAAACATGTCCAGTTGGTCTTTTAGGAGCATTCATGGAAACATTTTTAGAATTTAATGGTGGAGTTGGGGAGATTTTATCAATTTTAAATATTCCCCACGGCTAGTGCAACTGTTTGAAATAATTCAGCATTTCTTGTGCGCTTCCCTAACGAGATATAGTGACCAACATGACCCCGATAGCTAGAAATTGCGCTAGTCACAGGCGATTTTAAAATTTGAAATATCTTCCCTAAACTCCCTATTTCTGAAAGCTAAATTCTAAGTGAGCATGACAAAAATGAAAAGGAGGTTTAGAGTTCTTACCTGGCTAAGACGGATCAACGAATGGTGTCCCAGATTGGCCAGACCACTGATTTGAAATTTGGAGGGAAAATGGACAAAATGCTCCCTAAATATGGAAAGGTGAAAATGATTTTGTTTTTTGGTCTATTTATAGATTTTTGAAAAAATTTTGCTAATATTTTAATATTTTTCCTCGATATCTGTGATTTCTTTTTGTTTATGTGAAGTACAAGACTTTCACACTATTAATGATCATGTTTGATGCAAAAAAGTTGAATTTTATCTCTTTTTTGGGATCGTTAAACATTTACGAAAAAGGAACCCCCTGGAGTCAACTTTCAACTCTTTTATGACTCAAAAAATGAAAATATTTTTGAGTAATTGTCATTTCAAACTCGTTAAAGTGAATGAATTGACATGATCTCAGTATACGTTTACCCCTTTTCGGGCTAAGATTCACTATTTACAAAAAATGAATACCTTGATCGAGCATGGTCAAGAGGTTCTCTCAGACATAGTTTTCTACCTTTCCGGATTTGAGAGACGATTTACAAAAAAGGACATGATGGAGTTTCCTTTTTGTTTCTTTTCAAACTCCCTAAACATGAAAAGTTACCAAGTTTACCTTTCGTTGGACTCGTTAAAGATTAAACGACGAAATACTTGTCACCATGATGAGACCAAGTTACTCCTTCCTAGGGCTCATTAAACTTACTAGGATGGATTCATTTGAAGAATTAACTTACATGATCAGCATATGCTATCCTCTTCGCGCTGGCTATCAAAAATAAAGGGGTACTCGTTAGCAATAATGGGGGGAAATTGAAAGTGAACGTCTCATGTGTATTTTGGGCAGCTTGTCACCCTTGAACATGACACTCATTTGCAATTCGTGTCGGTTTGGGGACATCCTACATTCGTCACTTTTCCTCTATGGTTTTTGGAAATCCATTTTCCTCTCATTTGATTACCAATTTTTTCAACATGACATCTGATCCTATTTGACTCAAATTCCTCCACCCTCCGGAGTCATGTCGCCAATATGTTCAAGAGAAGTCCTTTCTATCAAACACCTTCTTCATATTTTGACCTCCTATGATACAATCCCAAATCACTCCTATCATATTAAGATATCTGTTTTTTTGTGTCAATGATGTGGGAATCCTTATGGCCCTCCTTTAATGAATCACTTCCTGTCAACTTCTACTCATTATCTGGGAATGTGGTTTATAGACTTCTTTCAGTGCCTTGGAGCTTGCATGCCTCAATGACAAGTTATTCGTATTCGATGACTAGTTCACATCATTTTCCTTCGATCGAATGATTCTACAAGTGTTTGACTTCAACACATCTATTCACACTTATAGATTTTGTTGTTGTACCTTGAGGTCCATCATCATTATTGGTGGTCTCTCTTGTGCCTGTTAATGGTTTTCATCATTGGATGGTAATCAGGTGGTTTCTACCATGTTCAACACCAATGCATTTATTCACATGGCTAGATTTGTACATTGGGTTGATTGAGATCGCGGTTAAGACCGTGGGTCACATCTGATTTCTAGTCTAGGCTGCATGGAGTTATTGAGTATTCATGATTGTATACATGATCCTATCTATACGGATGGCTACACCCATAACACGGATCCATTTCTATTATCTATTTTAGACAGATGGTTGCGACCATACCGTGGACTCATGTGTGATTTGATGCCTAGAGAAACATCATGTGTTTAGGCATATTTATACCAGATATGTCATATATTGTAAGTGCTTGATTTGGCAGGTTCTCTGAAGGTGGTTTTCATTCTTTGTCTTGGTTCATTAAGCATTTTAGCCATCACTCCCTATTTTTCCTTCATGCTTTAGGTGGCATCTGTGACATAGTAATTTGTCACCATTCTCATTTTCCCATCCCTGATCCTGAAATTCCCGGTGACAAATCCTTTGTAATGTTTCCATCATCTAGAAATATGCTCACATATCTCCTTGAAGATCCAAAGAAGACTTACTTGAAATATTACTAAAGAAACTTAGTCAAAATCCTAGTTTCTTGGGTCAGCACCCTTCCTAGTGCAATCATTGCACTGATGTCCTTATCATAGTTTTGGCCCAATGCTGTTAGTGCCCTAATTTATTGGAAAATTAAGTTGATCCCATTTCTGGTAGTGCTTCCTCAAATGGAGGAGAAACTTCGACCTCTAGAATCTCAAGGGCAACGAGTTGGTTGTTGAACATAGATGATAAGGTAGAGATCTCTCATTTTGGAGATTTGATCTCATCCATGGGGGGTCATCCCTTAGAAAGTGGACCTTCCTCCTCCTGTCATGGGCTCCCAACCTCCTTCTCCTTGCTATAAATTCACATCCCTCATTCCTCCAAGTTTAGAGCTTGGTTGATCATTGTTAGACTCATTTTAACTCTCATTCCTTCACATGCTTGCATCATGATTAAGGCTAAGTGCACAAGATAAGGAATTGTTTTGAGCCAGGTGAAGGACTCATATTTTCACCTAAGGACACCTCCAACATCAAGGCCTGGTTGTAAGCTCTCATTTTGTAATTTATCAATAATAAATTCTTTTGTTTTCTTTCTATATTTTTCTACATGATTATGCAAATATTTTGGTACTCCTTGATCTGTTAGATAGCTAGTGTTTATGTTTATTATATATTATATCATGTTTGATGTTGTCTCTCGATCATCCATAGGTATTCACGTGCCATCAGTAGCAGGAAGAGGGCCTACAAGGATCATGGATCAAGGTCACCATCAATGAATCCAAGGATAGAGATTTGGAAAAGGTATTTATGTCTCTTTCCTCTTTGGATTTTACGCATTAGTTAAGAAAGCTTATGTTAGAAATAATCTCATGTTCTTAGACCCACTCTATGGCTAGAGAGACCGCCTCTACCCGTAGAGGGGATTTATCTTGACAACGGACTCCCTAACCAATCCGCATCGGTGAAGCCTTGAATCTTCCATACCTCTATCTATTTGTACCATGGCCCATACTATGTAGTGCCTCTTAGTTATCTTAACACATGCTTTCTTGCCTTCCAAAAGATCTTGGTAGGATTAGCCATAGCTTGACTAAGACGGTTAACTACATAGCATATGTTTTGTCATGTGTTCACCAAATACATGAGTGAACCCACAAATTTCGTATAAACAGTAGCATCCACTAATTTTCCTTAAGTAGCATCCTCCTTCCTCCAGTTTCTAGCTATAGGAGTCTCCATGGGTTTGTTGCGCCCCTCCATGTGGAACTTCATGAGGATCTCGTTGGCAACATTTCTCTAAGATACAAATAGCTTCCCATCTCTTTTCCATATTTCCATTCCTAGGAAATAGTGCAAAAGCCTCATGTCCTTCATCTCAAATTCTCTTGCAATATCCTCTTAGCAAGACTTGATGAGATGATCATCACCTGTTAGTATAAGATCATCGACATAAAGTAGCATAATCAAAATCTTACCTTCTACCACAATCTGATAAAGGCTTGCATTTTCTTCACTCTTGTGGAAGCCCAACCCGGTGAAATAGTTGTCGATCCTGGTTTACCAAGCATGAGGTTCTTGCTTCAACCCATGCATTTCTCTCTTGAGTCTGCACACATGCAACTCCCTATCTGAGGTCTCAAAACCTTTCGGCTTCTCAATGTACGCCTCTTCCTTAATATCTCTATTGAGAAAGTTTGTATATACATCCATCTGATGTATCTGTCATCCCATCTGCACTGAGAGTGCAAGGATTGATCTAATTGATGAGCACCTTGTGACTGGTGAAAAAGTCTCATCATAATCTATCCCCTGCACCCGAGAGAACCGTCTAGCCACAAATCTAGCCTTGTGCTTCTCCAAACTCCCATCTAACACCTGCTTCACCTTGTAGACCCACCTGGTCTTGGGGGAACTTCCCATGCACTATTTATGATAATGGATTCATACTCCTCAACCATGGAATCAACTCAAACTAGTTGTTTCACTACTTCCTTGAAATACGATGGTTCTATCTCAATGCCTTCACTGATAAGAGCCATGTGTCCATTGTATCGCTCTAGGGACCTTCTCTGCCTGTGATGTGATGTGGGTGCTCCCACATTCTCTTTGCATCCAGCAACAACCTGTCAACCTCTTTGGTGCTCTTCCTTCCATCTCTGGTGGATGGCCCTACATGAGTGGGTTCTTCCACCCTGTATTCCTCTTCTTGTGGTTGTTCCACACCTTCAAGTTCTCTTTTTGGAGCCAAGAGCTCCTCCATTGCATGCAACAAAAGCTCCCTATCAAGGCACAATCACATGGCTTTCTCTTCATCGAATTTCACATCTCTTATGACCATTGTCATCTTGTGTGATGGAAAGTAGACCTGATAGTTGTGATGTGTATCAGTGTACCCTGACAATATCCCCAACTATGTTGTTGGCTCTAGCTTATTCTTGGCATAATTCATTACATGGCAATAAAAAAATGAAACAAAAATTTTAAAATACGACACATCTCGTCTCTTACCTGAAAATCCTCCTCTGGTGTACTCATCCGAAGTATCTAATGAGGACTTTTGTTCTACACAAATACTATTGTGTTGCATGCTTCCACCCACAGTTGCAATGGTAGGCCCTTATCATGCAACACAACTTGTGTTTCTCCCATAATAGTTTTGTTCTTCCTTTTTGCAACCCCATTTTACTGTGGGTTATGAGGTGCTATCAATTATCTTCAAATTCCTTCTGAGGCACAAAATTTATTGAATTCGTTAGGGATATATTTGATCCGGATTTATGAAGAAATGCAACAGAATACATATATAACCATAAACACAGAGATCTAGTGGAAATAATGCTTTGATTTATTAATAAAATAATGGGTGAAATAAGCTGACAAACATAATGGAAACAAGCTAGGGTGTTGGTAGCGTATCTCTGAGAAGAGATGTGGCAGGCGCAGGCCTCTGAGTTGTGTTACATTGAGGATCGAAGGCCTATTACAGACATAATGGATATAGATGAGCTAGGATACTAGTAGCATATCCTTGAGAAGATATGTGACGGATGCAAGCCCCTGAACTGTGTTACAAAACTGAAATGATGGGAACACGCGAGCTAGGGCGCTGGTAGCACTTATCTCTAAGAAGAGATGTGTTGGCTCCCAACCCATAAACTGTGTTACAATGAAGCTCGAAGGCCTATTTATTGTTGAGAAACAATGTAAAACCTGAAACGTCTGAAAACCTAACCCTAGGAGATGAAGTGCCAAAACTGTGGGCCTCATTTGGGTAAATTGGTGTTTCAACTTCCTAGGGACGTCGCTTTGGCATCTGATCTTCGTTTGACACACTCAATAGCTCATTAGAAATATCTGTCTGAGGACTACAAATTTTGGTGCAAGAAATAAAGATAGGCTCGGTCACTCTCGGTTTTCCAAAAAAACGTCGTTTAGGGCCTCAAAATGGCTCCGGAAGTTCAGGACCTGAAAAACTGCTAAAAGTAGTAAGTTGTGCCAAAACTGAAAAAATGAAAGAGACAATGGTGGGGGTTCAAATGGAATAGGTTGGTGGCCACCGATATCCACCTGGATCATTAATACCCCAAAATGGCTCCGGGCGTGCAAGACCCGAAAACCTGCTAAAAATAGTAAGCTGATGGAAGTGAAAAGCTACAAGAATTGATGTTGCGGGTCCAAATGGAATAGGTTGGCAGCCACCGATATCCACCTGGATCATTCCTCCCTCCTTAGGAAGCAATGGTCTCCATTGCATTAAGTTCCTCCATGGGGGGGGGGGAATTCTACTGAACTTGGTATTAGATTTGTCCAGGATGTCGCGAACCTGTTGGCGGACGTGCTGGATGTAGATGTGCCACCGATGGGTAGTTGTTGAAGGATCTAGCAAAATTTATCCATCATCGCGTTCCTTTTTTTCTTGAGGACCTCCCCGAGCAAGATTTTGATAGGATCTCCTACTCCCTCGTCCTTCTTTACTTCCGCCATGGGGGTCATCGGGGTTGGCGAGGATGATCTTGGAAGGGTACAACCAGATCAAGCTCGAACTCCTTATACCATGACCGCGTTGGGGACATGCAAAGAAAAACAAAGAAAGAGGAGACCCGCTCTGATACAACTGATCCATATTTATACAGGAACGCAACAGAATATAGATATAACCATAAACATAGAGATGCAGTGGAAATAATTCTTCACTTTATTAATAAAATAATGGCTGAAATAAGCTTACAAACATAATGGAAACAAGCTAGGGCGCTGGTAGTGTATCTCTGAGAAGAGATGTGGCAGGCACAGGCCTCTGAGTTGTGTTACATTGAAGCTCGAATGCCTATTACAGACATAATGGAAATAGATGAGCTAGGCTATCGGTAGTGTATCCCTGAGAAGATATTTGATGGCTACAAGCCCCTGAACTGTGTTACAGAACTGAAATGATGGGAACAAGCGAGCTAGGGCACTGGTAGCACTTATCTCTGAGAAGAGATGTGTCATCTCCCAGCCCTCTGAACTATGTTACAATGAGGCTTGAAGGCCTATTTATTGTTTATAAACAATGTAAAACCCAAAACGTCCAAAAACCTAACCCTAGGAGATGAAGCGCCAAAAATGTGGGCCCCATTTGGGTAAATTGGTGTTTCAACTTCTTGGGGACGTAACTTTGGCATCCGATCTCCATTTGATGCACTCAATAGCTCGTTAGAAAGATATGTCTGAGGACTAAAAATTTTGGTGCATGAAAGATAAGCTTGGTCACTCTCGGTTTTCCCCTAAAACTTCGTTTAGGGCCTCAAAATGGCTCCGGAAGTTCAGGACCCGAAAAACTGTGAAAAATAGTAAGTTGTAACTAAAAAAATGGAAGAGATAATGGTGGGGGTTCAAATGGAATAGGTGGGCGGCCACCGATATCCACCTGGATCATTAATGCCCCAAAATGGCTCTAGGCATTCAAGATCCCAAAACCTACTAAAAATAGTAAGCTGCTTGAAATGAAAAGCTGCAAGAATTGATGTTGCGGGTCCAAATGGAATAGGTGGGCGGACACTGATATCCACCTGGATCAATATTCTCCACCATTTTCGCTCCACAGATCCTTCACCTTCTTCTTTGTATCTTTCTTGAAAAGTGCCTTGAACTCACAAAATTTGGAGAACATATGAGGTTCTTCTGCATGAAGAAAATCCAACACTTTCTTCAAAAATCATCAACAAAAATCACATAACACCTGTGTTTTTCCATGGAAGTTGTTGAGAATGGTCCACACACATCTGATTGAATTATCTCAAAGATTTCCTTTGCTCAAATTTCCTTATTATGAAAGGTGGGCTTGGTAAAGTTCCCCAATGTACACCCTTTTCATGTATCTCTATGCACAAATGCACCCTTTGGTCCTGTAGAAAACTGTTGCATGATCTTCAAAGAATCATGGTGTAGATGGCCCAATATCCTGTGCCATAACTCATCGATGTCTCAGCTCTCCACCTTCTCTTCTTGTGTGCTCAACGCAACAAAGTTTTCTACATCTAGTTTATAGAGGTTCTTTACTCGAATCCCAATCGTTTTCACCTATCTCGCTGATTTGTGACGAAGGAACGCATTTCCTTCACTGAAGATCACATCATACCCATGATATTCCAACATAGCAACAAAAACCAAATTATTCTTTAAACCAGGGACATACATGACATGTTTTAATGTAAGGGGTTTACCTAACTCTCTCTGAAAGGTAACTATACCTACATTAGTAGTGTTATACCTCTTTTCATCACCCATATCGATGTGCATCTGGGGATCCTTTTCCTCCAATCTACTGAAGAATTCTTTATTTTCGGTCATATGGAATGAAGCTCCACTATCCAAGTACCACACAGAACCCATCACCGATGACACCATGCATGCGATGAGAGTGAAATCCAACTCGAAATGTGAAGCAAGTGCTTCACCTACTCCTCCTCCTGAGGCCTTCTTGTTGGTCTTATTTTGTGGATAATTTGTGGCATAGTGTCCATGCTCATGACATGAAAACATTTCACCTTTGACAAGTCTCGCTTCTTTCCTGCCTTGCCGGACTTTGATTTGGAATGGGATGCTTTCCCTTTTCCTTTCTTCACCTTTCAAGCCAAGGAAAAACCCTCCTCATTATCAGTCTTTGATGAGTATCCATCTCTGGTGCTCTGTCGAAAATCTTCTTGTACTAAGTCGAACCACAACCTCTCCCACTCCGGTAGCTTCTCCCTCCCATTCATAGAGTCCCGGTAGCTATGCCAGCTCTTAGGAAGGGGTAGAAGTGCTAGTATCACCAAATCATCATCGAAAACTGTCACACCAACACTTCCAAGCTAATCTCGACACTGAGTGAACTTCGTCAAGTATTTTTGGATTGTGTCGCATTTCGCCATCTTAATATTTTTGAGCTTGTCTTTCAGCACCAACTTCTCGTGGCCATTGTTATTCTGAAACATATATGTTAAGGCCTTACACATAACATATGGAGTTTCTTTCCCATGGAGATTCAAGACAATATGATCTCAATCTCCCTCTAATAAAATCCTTCTCGCCTTTGCTACATTCTTCTTCCATGCATCAAGAAGTTGAGCATTTGCTACTGTAGGCTGAGGAATATCATTGTCTATGAATGCCTTCAATCTGTTGTCCTCTAGAACTGCCTCCATCCCGTCCTTCCATGCTATGTAATTTGAATTTCCCTCGAGTGCATATTTGAGTCTCAAGCCATTGAAAGACATCTTGATCTGCTGCTAGGTCCTGAAGAATAAATATGCAAATTCGACATACTTGTTCAAATAAAACTCTGGTTCTTCTCTTCTGTTGTGATTTCTGCTTTGATACCATGTAGAAATTATCTAAAGGGATTGAATATAATCTTGTAATGTACTAAAACAAAATACTAAATCCTTCTACAGATTTGCAGAAACCAAATACGATCGAACAATGGCATAAAAATTGAGAGAAATAAATTATCAATTGCACAACACAAGATGTATCCAGGGAAAGAAACTACTCAAAACCCCACTATCTGTATATTTCATAAATTCAAGACCATGAAACAATACAATGTTATTTACCTCATTGAGAAACCTCTACACTCTGCTGAGTGTCTCACTCTGATCTAGGAAAAATCGGTCCAATAATTAACCAATTCTTAGCATATGTCTGACCAGCCTTGCTTACGCATTCCTGGAGGAATAATGTCCCTATTAATAAGGAAATTCCCAAGAAATGATTTCACAATTCCTTCAAGGCATCCTGATGACCTAATGCATGACCTGTACAATTTTCTAATTATGCAATTGATACTTATCTTCCCTTTAACCTCAAACTCAACTAGGTCTTCCTTAGAAATGAAATGCAACAACTATTTATAGCGAATTATCAGTTAACTGATTGATCACTACTTGTGAATTAAATCAAATTTAATTCACTGAACCTGTCACTAGCTCATCTCTCAGTTAGAACTAGTTAAACTAATTTTAACTCAAATAATTGAGTTAACTAATTACAACTCACAAATAACTGTAACTGGACCCCCTAAAATCTAGGAATAACTCTACATGCCTCCCCTTTGACCTCCAACTCGAATTATCTAAGCTAACTATGTTTTCCTGAATCAATTAACACTTACAAGCTGTTATGAGATGAAATTACAATTTATCTTCCAATTTAATTAAGGGAAAATTAAATCAAAATCCCCCTTGGGGTGCCATTTCAACAAGTTAAACTTAGGTGTGCTCCAACACGCTCCTTGGGAGGGTTCTTTAATCCTTGGGAGCCTCTCCCTTTCAACTAATGACTGCAAAGAAGTGCCTTTGCTCTTTCAATGGAAAATCTCATGAAGCAAGTACTTATGGGCTAACAAGATGTGTATGAGAGCATTGGTCTCAAATTTTAACTCAACAACATAACAATACTTCAATCTTGTTTCCCTAAATGCTAAATGCTATCCCTAGCTTCTTTATAGGCTTACATCTTCATTCACACAAACCAATTTCAAGTCTAAATGTATAAATTTTGAATGGGATTTCTTATGTGCTGAAAAGATGTTGCTCTACCTATAGGATTTTTTTTTTCATGAATGCAAACATGGCTCAAGGCCTAGCCACATTAATTGTGCTATTAAACATTGTCTTTTACATTTTTGACAGGCTTATGCAACTTTTGAAGGAGAAGCCATGCAAGTTGTGCACAAGTCAATAAAGATAGTCACAAAAATGCATGAAATCCCCTGGATAAAGTTTTTTAGCCACTTTTTTGGAGTAAGTCTAATACTCATGGAGTAGCTTTGTTATGTTGTATTCTTGTCCATAATGTTTCTTACAATAACTTAAATGTCTTATGACAATAATTTAGAAGATAATAACACCATGTGATACTTTTTTCCATATTAAATGTTTTTTTGACTAACCATTTATATTCTTCTCATAGTCTTATCATTTTGGATCCTTAGTGTATCAACTACCTTGCCCTTCTCATGAACCTTGTTTTTTCCATGATTTAATTGAGTAAACAATCTATTTTAGTAAATAGATTTTTTCTTATCATTATTGAAACATGTAATGTTTAGTAACTTACCATTATTGAAATATATAATATTTAGTAACTAAAATGGTTAAGACTCAAACTCATGATTTATTCTCCCATCCACTTGGATTCAATTCCAAGAAAACATATTTCACTCTTCCAATAAGACTTCAAAGAGTTGCTAAGTCATATGAAGTATATCTATCCTGGAGTTTTTCTATATTGCAAACCTTATACGATTCACCCGTCCAAATATCCAAATTGAAGTGAATAACAAAGGTTGGTGGATTGTCTACCAATCACAATATTTGCGCTGGAGATTCTCCTAACGATGGTGCCAAGCGTCTCTTTCTTAGTATAAATTTCAAAGAAAACAAGAAATTCACTCTTTTATACATTTGTTTAGGGTGAAAAAACGTTACCACTGACTGCTCAACGGTAAAATTAAACGTGGAAAAGTGTTTGAGTAGACATAGTCTTCACAATAAAATAAAGAAAAATAAAATGTTTTGAAACAAGAAAGAAAATATGTCTGCCTGTATTCTGACTCTCTGCATTCATCTTCTTTGATCAATGACATCTTAATTTCATAAGAGGAGGGAATAGGGAAGGAATCCACGAGAGGGAGCGAGGAAAAAGCAGAGCGATGGACAGGTATCAAAAAGTAGAGAAGCCAAGGCCCCAGGTGGCCATTAGTGAGCACGAGATTCGGATCACCACTCAGGGTTTAATCAGAAACTACATCAGTTATGCCACCAGTCTTTTGCAGGTAGTTGTTACATGTGATCTGTTTCAAATTTTGTTGGCTCTGATTCCTGAAACTCCTCAATAAAAAAATCCCTAGATTATGTTAAATTTGTGAGACATAAACATGGTTAAAGAAAAACAATCACGATTTATTGCTTAGGGATATCATTATGAGTATCTTTGATAGAACAATGTGCTCTGGATCGTTTTATATTTTCTCATGTGAATTGGGTGTGTATGGGATGATTTTGGGTATGATATAAGGTAAAATTATGTTTTCAAGGCCATGCAGGCATTCATTGAAACAGATGTTGAACTCCATAGAAGACAATATCTCAAAATCCTATGGAAAAAATGATATCAAGTTTCTTAAGCAGTGAAATCTTTAATTTAATGCATTCTGGTAGTCTCTATTAGCAGTGAGAACTATTCGGTTGGTTCAGCCTTCCAGCAATGAGATTATGAGGGCAGTGAGTTTATCTCTCTAGTTACACAAAGGAATTATTTTATCATCAGTGCAGCTGATGAATCATATTGGGCACTGAATTCATAGTGACATATCATCGGTAGAACAGGATTGCTAAAATCTATGGGCTCAAGCGTAACCCCATGGTTCTAAGGCAACCATGTTCTGATTGTTATAAATTGTGTCAAATTTGCATTTGATGATATATCTGAAAAGGGTTACTTTCACTCATTTTTATTTAAAGCTCAAACATAAATACATGAATGTTAGGCATCTGTTCCGGCCTCACATATTTCCATCATCTTGGTCTATCTGTTTATGACTCAATATAGGATTCCACTTCTTCATAAGTTTGCATTTGATGATGCATGATAATAATTTGTTTTCAAGGGTTAGACCTTGTGGATGATAATAATTTATTTTCAAGGGTCAGACACCAAATTGGGGTAATTTGTGGGGGCAAAGGACCTCCTCAGCACAGTAATTTGATTTGACTATTAAAATTTATAAAGGTGTACATACTCTGCCTTTTTTTAGATTTTTTTAAATTTGAATATATGCCATAAACAGGTTTATGATCTTTAACTATTAAAGTCACTCAAATAACGATTTGTATTTAAATGGCAGATGCATGAATCCTGCAATCTAACCCTGTGTACTGTGCTCAGGGGTTCTATTAAACTTTTCTAAATGGTAACTGAAATTTGATCATTCTCAAAGTACCTCAAGATATACCATTAGAGACCTTCAACGACCACTTTTTTAACGCTGGTGATCGATAAATTCTGTGTTGTTTGGATCATTTGTAAATAAATTGAGGCAATTTTCGTTTCAGGAGAAAAAGGCGCCAGAAATTGTATTGAAAGCAATGGGACAAGCAATAAGCAAGACTGTGGCTACTGCAGAGATTATAAAAGTAAGCCCTTCATACGTTATGCTGTTGCTTCATCCAGCTTGTTCAGAAGAGAAATAGGGCATTAACCACTCAGAGATATGTTAAGGAAATTGAGTAACCCATACTTATGCTTGGCTAATCTTGCAGCGGAAGGTTCCTGGATTGTATCAGAATACAGCACTCAGCTCGACAAGCATAACTGATGCTTGGGAACCTATTGAAGAAGGACTATTGCCGTAAGTTCCAGTTCAGGGCAATCAGAAATTTCTGCAGTATTTACGAATTCTTCATATCATACATTTTCTGTTTGTCAAGAACATGCTTATTGGAAAGCATTTTCTCAATGCTTCAATTGATTTTTCATTTGCAGTCTGGAAACTACCCGACATGTCTCTATGATAGCAATCACTCTTTCAACAATGCCACTGGATGAAAATGCAACTGGGTATCTGTTTAAGTTCATATTACTTAGTGGATTTATGCTTCCATGCTGGATCTGAATAGAACTTTTGTAAAATAAGAGTTTGCCATATAATATTAATAATGCATGGAGGGCTACAATGAAATGACTGATAAGCATATGAGTTATTTGAACTGCAGCTATCAGGATCCATTGCCAGATAATCAAGTCAAGCAGCAAAAGAGCGTGTTTTCTGATGGAGGTGAGTGTAAATCCTAAAAACTGTTTGTTAATACAATGGCTGGTGCTTTTTCTGATGGAGGTGAATGTAAATCCTAAAAACTGTTTGTTAATACAATGGATGGTGCCCCCTGATGGTAAATGGAACTGGTATTTATTGTTTTATAGACTCCCGAGGTGGTAGGGCAAGAGGGCGTGGCAATGGGAGAGGCAGATTCAGGGGTAGAGGTTGGGGGGTAACAGGTAGGCATTACAGAAAGCACATAACCGAAAATTCATGAAGTATTCAGGACTAACACTCCGTATTTGAAACTGGCTTTGAATGTTATTCCTTTGTATTGTATTTTCCAGTGTGATATCACCTTTCTTTTGATTTCAGGTCGAGGGTTTGGAAGAGGCAGGGTTCAATCATGGGGCTATGGCAGAGCAAGTGGAAGAGATCCAGGAAATGTGACAAATGAGATGGAGGTCTGACCTCTTGCCTGGGATAAAAGTGTTGGGTTTCCCTGCAGCTACTTTAACAATCTTCTTGAAATAAAATTTTGAATGTATATGCGAGCCTTGTGTGCAGCAGAAGCATGAACAAAGTGGGTGGGATTTTTATTAGGTTTTAATGAGCTCTAGTCAATTTTATC
This sequence comes from Pinus albicaulis, assembly GCA_034641835.2. NCBI lineage: Eukaryota > Viridiplantae > Streptophyta > Pinopsida > Pinales > Pinaceae > Pinus > Pinus albicaulis. The sequence continues at coordinate 1,255,066,604 of CM076574.1, forward strand.
AGAGAGTTTTAGATTGGTCCAAACTTGATAGTTGTTAATCTGAATTTCTGGGCAACATATTGAGATATTTTTCATTTTGTTGGGATGTATATATGGTTGTTGAATACATTTAATTCAATATATGTCAGTTTTCCATCAGGCCTTTTACACTAAATTTTTTTGGGCAGATCTCAACATCATTTTAAAAACCTTAACTGCATTACTAAAACTTATGGTCTCTTATCATCTCTAAAATGTGACTTTGTTCATTAAATAAAATGAAACGCATCCGGTTGAAGTCAAAATCTATTCTTATATTATTATTTTTGGGACAGCGATGCTGCAATTGGTTTTAGCATCCAGTTAACTCTAAATCAAAAGCTATCTCAATATCGAGGAAAAACCTTTTATTGGAATCTATCACATTAGCCTATGTTGAAATACTGCATGGTTTTTGAGAATACCTAACAACATGACGTTGTTTATAGAGTCTGTTTAATGGTAACGAAGATTTTGAATGGGGAATTAGTTTAGTTCGATCTTAATCTCGGATTTATCAAATGTCGAGAGAGGTATCAAATTTATTCGTAAAAAAGGTTTGTACACACACATTTAATTTGTTTCAAATCTTAATATTTATCGAGTTGTAAAAAAAAGTTTGTACACATACACATTTAATTTGTTTCAAATCTTAATATATTTTTTTTAGTGTAAAATTTGAGGAAAGGTTTGTACCTTGAGAGATTTGATCTCTCTTAACGCTTGATAGATTTCCGGTAAAAATGGATCCAAACTAGTTTAATTTTAAATCTAATGATTTAACATGAACATCTTTCTATACTAAATTGCAAAACACTTATTTAACACAACCAATTTTAAACAAAGAATTAAAACCAAACCCTTCTTAAAAAAAAATCCAACTCTAATCTTATAATTTCATCTAATCAAAATTTACTTTTTATATGTTATATATTTTTATTTTTTATAGTAATTGATGGAGGTTACCTTGCATCTCTTTAAATCTATATTTATCTTTTCACATGTACATAATATAATTATCAAATGATTATATAAATTATCAAATAAAAAATTACATCATGATAAAATAAATAATAGATAATATAGAAAAAAAATAATACATATCCACATTATTAGCATTCACTAAAATAATATTAGTATATATACTATACATCTTTCCATTCTGTAATTTATTGCATAAGTTGTATGTAAATTGGAACAACTAAAATAATGTTAGTATATATACTTTACATCTTTCTATTCTATAATTGATTGCATAAGTTGTACATAAATTGGAACAACTATAATTCTTGTCTTTATTGGAAGTTCCGTAACTTTTCACATTATCTCAACAAAACAAAACAAACCACCCAACTAAGGTAAAAAAAAATGTTAAGTTTGAAATATATTATTGATTTAAAGAAATTAAATAAAATGAAAGGTAGTAGAAAAAAATTATCTAGGGTGAAGTGGAATTCCATGCTTAAACAAAACGAAACAACTCAACTAAGGCAAAAAAAAATGTGAGTTTCAATGATAAATAGTGGGATTGAAGTGCCCTTCTTCCTATTTGGTAGGGGCATGAGAGTGATAATGATGTTGATATTCAAATCAACGGTGCAGATTTACTATGGGGTCACTACTATCGGGCTTACATTGTAGCCATCGTTCTCCCGTAACACAAAAGAAAGCAAGCGTGATTCAGTGAAAATGACTCATGTCCTCTCCTCACCACGTCACTAACATTACATGCCATCTTGTCATATCACCTATCCTCATACACATCACATCACCATTAAATCATGTTTTCCCTCATTTTCCTAGTTTCCTCCATAAATCTCGTTTTCATTCCCATTTTTCACATTTCCAACTTCTTTTCCAATTTTCGTAGCACAACTATAGTTGTTGTCCTATGAAAATTCAAATTTTCAACACCCACATTCCTCTCATGGACACTGAGAGGGATGTTTTTGATCTCTTTTTCTCCTTAAATTTAATAGAAGTTCGTCAGCGCATTTTAGCCAACCAAAAGGAGTCTCCCATAAATGTTGTTGTCATAAGGTCTAGTTTATTTGTTTTCATAATTCCACAAACGTATGTTTTTCCTGAATTTATTCACTAGTTGGTATCTGCTATGTATCCCCAGAAATGTTTTGTCATAAATGTTCTAGGTGAAAACATTTTTCAACTATATTCTCTTTTAATTCAACAAGCTCTGATTTTTCCATCTTCAAAACTTTACACCTCAATTTCAGAGGAAACCCTATTGGTTGTCTTTCAGAACCTATCTGGGAAGGATTATGCCTAAATCTCCTTCTATTTAATGACTACAAGACAACCTTTTCCTTTAGAACAAACCCAATTTCCTCTTGAAACTTTTGTTGAAGATGTGAGACCAATTCTACAAAAAAATTCCAAGGTTTTGGGAATGGAAGATACCACTTTCATAGTGTAAATTTTTGAAGATGTTCTATGCTTGATGCAACTTTACTTCAAAATCGATACCAAATAGCAATCATATAAATGTGAAAGTAAAATGCTGATAGAACATACTAATAGATCGATGGAAGACAAGCCAAAAATACACTTAAATTGATCAGCAAAATATATGTGTTGTGGTGCATTACAACGGTCAATGAGATGCTTCAACCAGCAAATTCTCCTCACGGTCAGCCAAACAAAAGTGTCACATAACCCTCAAGATAGCTCCACAAAAGTCAACGATGTCCAGTCACCGGTCAACGCAGAACAACATCAGCAAAAAGTTAACACAACAGGGAAAAGGTCAATATCTAGCCTCGGTTTTTGTGCCAAAGAATGTGGACTTCAAAAATTGGAATTTTGGTGGAGTTTGAGGTCAAATGGACCAGGTGTTGACAAAAGCCAACGTTGGTCAAACCTGTGCTGAAACCCTAGAAAGATCTGAACAGAAAAACCCTAGTTGTTGTTCCACACACGTGAGAAGAAAAGCCTCCAAACGATGATCGAACTAATCAAACACAAGATAGAAGTGTGTGATGAGTGGATGATGAAATGAACTCCAAGTCTGTCCAATATATATCCATCTGTGAGGGTGTGTGACACATCTGTTGGGGCTCCAAGTCTACATTACAATTCTAGTCGACCTTGCACATAAGTGGAATAAATTAAAAATAAATGTTCTGCTCATCCAGTCAAGATGATATTTCGATCAATCTTGCACCTCTTCAAAAGAGGAGTCCAATAAAAATATTGGCATCATCACCTGAGCAGTACAACATAGAGTTTGGACCTAGTTGCCCAAAATTAACACTCCCTCTCAACTAGGGAGATCTCCATCCACCAATGCCATCCAAACATCGTGTGTCATCTCTCCATAGCTTGCTTTGCTGGCTTCTTATTTCAAATGGTGAGTCACAAAGACATCAATCCTGACTGACTCGAAGTCAGCTCAGAGGTCTGAAACCTCTATAGGACTCAAAGGAGTCTCATATTAATCCGAAGTTATTTTAATTGACTCGAATTCAGTTGGAGGTCCAAAATCTCACTTGGACTCAAAAGAGTCATATACTAACCCCAAGTTAGTTTAACTAAACCGAAGTCAGTTGGAGATCTGAAACCTCACTAGACTTGATCCCAGATCAAGTGGTTGGACACGTACCATCTTAGACATAGAGAGGTACAGAAATCTTTGATGCGTCCATCGGTTTTTCTATCGGTCTCTATCCACATTTCCCAGCTCATTGGCCAAGATGAGAGGTACTTCCCATGAGTCTAGTACTCCATGGGTAGGATGCATATGGGGAACAAATCAAAAAGAGGTAAACCAACTCAATATCATCACGGTGGGGCAGAATCACACCAACAAGGTTTGGAAAGCCTAGCCTTTTGGTTGCTTATAGCTCCAAGAAGTTATCCCCAAAGCCCCCCTGGAGCTCTCAGAGCTCATCGTCCAACAGGACCCTCAGCATAGGGTCATTCCACGATTCCAAGATTCTCACAAAAGGTTAGGAACATGACCTGCCCCAAGGGCTTTGTGAGAATATTCACGACCTTCTCATCAATTCCTATATGATCGAGCCTTACGATGCATACTGTACCATATCCTGGATAAAATGGTACCTAGTATCAATATGCTTGGATCGATCGTGGAACACGGGATTCTCTGACAAAGGAATCCCACTCTGGTTATCACAAAGAATAACGCTGGTATCTATCACATGTACGAACAACTCACTGAAGAGCTTTCACAACCAAATAGCTTCACAACAGGCCATACACGTTGCAATGTATTCAGCCTCAGCGGTACTCAAAACTACCGACTTATTCTTCCTGCTTATCCAAGATATTAAAGAAAACCCAAGTGTGAAGCAACATCCAGATGTACTTTTGCGATCCATGACACTGCCAGCCCAATCGACATCAGTATATCCATGGAGTCTAAAACTCCCGGCAGTGTATCTTAGCCCATGGTTTATCGTGCCTCGAAGATATCTTAAGAGATTCTTGGCACCAACCCAGTGAATGTTACGAGGATCAACCATGTGTTGACTCAAAGTGTTCACTGCAAAACATACGTCCAGATGGGTGTTCACTAAGAACACTGGGGCCCCTACGAGTTTTCGATACTCGGTAGGATTTGCTAGCACGGGCCCTGTAGCATTTCCACTCAAATTCTTAAATTTTAGTTCCATCGGTGTCGAAACGGACTCACAGTCCACCATACTAAATCTTTCCAGCAACTTCACAATGTATTTTCCTTGAGAGAGGAAAATCTCACCAAGTCTCTCCCAGACCTCCAAGCCTAGGAAGTAATGCATCAGTCCTAGGTCTTTCATCTCAAACTCGGGAGCGAGCTCCCCCTTACATTGATGAATGAGAGGGTCAGCACCTGTCAGGAAGATATCGTCCACATAGAGAAATAGAATGATAGGCTTTTCTCTATCAACCTTGAAGTAAAGGTTCAGATCAACATTAATTCAAGTGAATCCCAACTTCATCAAGTAGCTATCTATCCTTTCGTACCAAGCCCTGGGGGCTTGCTTCAACCCATAAAGGGCTTTCTTCAACCTACATACATGAGAGTCCCTATGCTGGACTTCAAACCCTAGAGGTTGCCCCACATACACCTCGTCCTTTATCGAACCATGCAAAAAAACAGTCTTCACATCCATCTTATGAAGACTCCATCCTTGTGTGGCAGCAAGGGAAATAATAGATCAGATGGTGTTTTAGCGGGCCACATGTGCAAATATATCATCATATTCTATGCCTTCCTTTTGGGAGAAGCTTTGGGCAATGAATCTTGCCTTGAAATTTTTAGCACTACTATCAGATCCATGCTTGATCTTAAAAATCCATTTCGAGGTGACAACAACTTTGTCCTCTGGTCTTGGGGCCACATCCCATACATCATTCTTCATAATGGACTTGTATTCTTCGTGCATAGCATCGATCCAGACTTGATTCTTATGGCTTCTTCAAATGACCCAGGCTTAGATTGTACGATTTTACTCTTATTTCTTTCCTGGAATGTCCCCCTTGGGGCCATATGTCTCTTGGCATCCTTAAGAGTATCCCTGAGCCATGAGGGTATTCTCTTCATTGAAGGAGGTGGATCAATAGGGTCCATCGGTCCTTCAACATCGGGCATCATCTCATCCTTCGGCTCTTCCTGTTTCCCTGATATTACACCATGGTCTTCCTTGGAGCTCGGAAGATTTATCACTTTCCTGAGGGAAGCATATTCATCGAAGGTGACATTGTGGCATATCTCTACTTCTCTTTCGGCACAACCCTGACATACACCTTCATGATCATTTTTGAATTCAGGAATTCGTGTCACCACATTCCTTGCTTCGGGAAGGGCTTTGTAATGAAGGTGTTCAAACCTCTGGCGCCATAATTTGGTTTGAAAAATTGCATCACATGTCTTAGCCCCCAATTGAATTCCTCCAATCTGGTAGATTGTATCAACTCTAAAGCCAATAGTGAGAGCTTCCTTGAAACTCTTCTTCCAGATGCGTACCTTTCCATCGACAAATATTGAAACCTTTGTCTTCCATGGCCGAAATAGACACAAGGTTCTTCTTCAAATCAGGTACATACAACACATCTTGCAAACGGAAGACTTTACCTTGAGATAAATGGAGGGTCACAATCCATGTCCCTTTCACGGGATAGGTGGCATTATCTCCAAGGATAATTTTCAGATTAGTATCGTTCTCAATCAAATCAAAGAGGGCTTCTTTAAAACCAATAGGATGCATTGAAGAACCACTATCAATCAACCAGACATCCGAGGTGTCGGGTGAGATGCAATAGAGAGGGCAGATACAAGAATGAATTCATTTATTTCAGTGTCAACAACATTAGATCTTCATACCTGTAATTTCTTGACCTTTTGAAGGGTTGCCCATTTTCATTTTGATCTGAGGGAGCCTTCCTCTTTCCTTTAAACCTGTTGTTCCTTTGATTTCCATTCCCCCTGTTGTTGTCATCATCCCCGGGAGAATCCATTCTATTAGGGCATTCTCTAGCATAGTGGCCAAACTTGTTACATGTGTAACATCTTCCTTTATTTCCTTTGGCCCCTTATCTTCCATGGTTCCTCTGACCACCGTTCTTCTTCTTCTTAGCACGAGCAGTGAAGGCAACATTACCTTCATTTTCATATTCCATCATTCTTGTCTCCTCTTCAGTGCATCTCGATAATACTTCATCAAAATCAAGAATCACATTATTATTGAGAATGGTAGTAATGAATACATGTCATCATAGGGGAGACCTCCAAGTGTAATGAGAACCATTTCTCCATCAACTATTGTTTCCCTAATGGCGATAAGGTTATTCCCGATTTTAGTCAACTTCAGAAAATATGTTTGAACGGATTCATCCTTTCCTTTCTTGAGATTCTTTAATTGGTTCTTAAAGGAAAGAACTTGATTTTCATTGTTAACCCTGAGCATATTGACTAACTTATCATACATATCCTTAGATGTGCCCAGCTCAGAGATGTGAACAACCAAAATTTTGTGGATGGAATCATGGATAATCAGCTTAGCTTTGATTTCCCCTTTTCTATACTTCAATTTTGTGGCAGCAGGTGCAGATGATGGAGGCTCTTGGATTTTTCCTTGCACATAGTCCATGACCTCTTGATATTTCAATACCAAGTCCAAAGAAATCTTCCAAGCATGACAGTTAGACTTTCTAGTCAACTTATCATCAGCTTTGAAGCCATTATAATTTGAGGTACCCATGGGTGCTTGAAAAATGCTACTTCTTCGGTGATTTATCTTAACACAAACTTGGGATTTGTCTTCACCTTAGCTCTGATTCCATGTAATTTTTCAAAGATGTTCTATGCTTGATGCAACTTTACTTCAAACCTGATACCAAATAGCAATCATATAAACATGAAAGTAAAATTTTGATAGAACATACCAATAGATCAACGGAAGATAAGCCAAAAATACACTTAACTTGATCAACAAAATATGTGTTGTGGTGCATTATGACGGTCAACAAGATACTTCAACCAGTAAAGTTTCCTCACGGTCAGCCAACTAGAAGTGTCACACATCCATCAAGACAACTCCACAAAAGTTAACCGAAAGTCAACAAAAGTCAACATTGTCCAGTCAATGGTCAACGCAGAATATTAGTAGCAAAAATTAAATGAAACAAGTCAAAAGTCAACTTATAGCCTTGGTTTTTGTGCCAAATAATGCGAACTTCAAAACTTGGAATTTTGGTGGAGTTTGAGGTCAAATGGACCAAGCGTTGACAAAAGTCCATGCTGGTCAAACCTGCGCTGAAACCCTAAACAGATCCAAACATAAAAACCTAGCTTCTGTTCCACACGTGTGAGAAGAAAAGCCTCCAAATGATGATCGAACTAATCAGACACAAGAGAGAAGTGTGTGATGAGTGGATGATGAAATGAACTCCAAGTCTATCCAATATATAGCCATCTATGAGGGTGTGTGACACATCTGTTGGGGCTCCAAACCTACATTAAAATTTTGTCTGACCTTGCACATAAGTGGAGTAAATTCAAAATAAATGTTCTGCTCATCTGATCAATATGATCTTTAGATCAATCTTGCACCACTCTGAAAGAGGAGTCCAATAAAAATATTGGCATCATCATCTGAGTAGTACAACATGGAGTTTGGACCTAGTTTCAAAAAATGAACACATAGGCTGGGTTATTTTGGGGATGTTTAATGTAATTTTACAGCCTGAAACTATTTTGGATATACCAACCTATTGGGAGAAATTGTTCAATTCCTAGTTGTCAGACTTAAGCCTCACTGGATGTTTCAGATTCCCTTCGTTCATAACTTATTTATTCATTTATGTTCATGTTGAGAGTTTCATGCATTTGGGTCTAAATATCATGGGTGTACATAAGAAGAAGCAATAAGTAGTGTATTTGACATATATCTTGAGAATCTGGTCCAATTATGAAGGTTTCACATATTTTACTTCTTCTTTTATGTCAGTTTCCTATTCAGTCATAAACATCTTTTCTCCACCTTTGATTTTGCCAAAATCCCAATCCCTTCTCTAGTTGAGTAAAGATGTCAATGTAGGTGATTGCTTTCAATTTGAAGACTATTTTGAGATTAGGTTTTATGGAGGAGAGGTTTCCCCTTATAGACTCCCTACATTTGTGCCCATGAGACTGTTTGCTCTGGAATTTATTAGGCAAAGCTTGAATGTTGATCAGATTCACTTTGTATCAGCAAAGAAAGGGCATTTGTTCAAGCTACCCAAAATAGTTGGGCCTTTCATTGTAAATAATAGACAGGTCCTGGAAGAAGTGGAAAATATTCTCAATAACATGTAGTTGCAACATGGCGAGAAATGGTCATATGATCCTCATCATATCATTTCTAAAAGAAGAGTGGAAAATTCATATGCTCCTTATGTACATGAACCCAGACCAGACACGGAAAAATTGGCTAATGGTGGTAAGATAAAAGCACAAGAAGAGATGGAGATTGAAACTCCCCATGCTATACAGAAAGGATTGAAGAGAGGCAGTGAAGAGGTAATTTATTTAGAAGGAGATACAATTCAAAGTTCTAAAAAGTATAGATTGTCTGAAAATGATCCTAAACCTTTGGCTAGAAGTTCCTCTACTGCCATTGGTAATTTTCAGCTGCAACTGGGAGAAATTACTTGTACACCTTCTTCCCTTGTTCCTGAAGACACTTCCCAAAGTTTTGTACCTATCCTGAAGCAGTTATATGGTCATATTGAAAAAATGAATAAGAAGATAAGATAAAGTGTCGTATCCCTTCTGGAAACACAATCCATTTTAGAATATTAGAATGTTATCTGCTATGGATCTTGAAAGAATCAATTGAAGTTGTCTCATACTCATCCTTCTACTCTTATTGTTTCATCATATGTAGGTTTCAATACTGTTAATTTAACTGTGGATGCAAGAGACTTTCCTTGAAAAAATTATTTTTCATACGCAAAATGGAGAACTAATTTACAGTGACTTAAGTAAAACATCTCTGGTTTCCAATAAGGTTGAAGCCTTATTGGGAAAGGTTGTAAATCAGTTGAAGTTGGAGAAAGAAAATTCCAGGGCCTTACTCACTCAGAATGAAGAGTTGAAGAAGTTGATTGTAAAAATTGGTGTTAACCCATAAGATAGAACTGTTGTGCAAAAAATATTGCAGGGAGCATAAACCGAGTTTCAAGTGTTAAAGAATAAGCTAAAGTTACCTTATGTGGAACATGTTATGGCTTCAAAGGTAGCTCAAGTGGAAAAACAGAGAAATCTTGACAAATAAAATTTTTCAGAGAGACAATGAATTCGTTGCCCTGAAGGAAATGAACTCTAGCCTACAACATAAAATAGACACACATGTGTGTACTATTTTCGTACAGCCAGATTCTGATGATCCAACTGACAAATTGACTAGAGTAATGACTAAGTTGAAGATATTTAAGGATGAGATGAAAAAGATAAAAAGAAACTTGGATGATACAAAGGAGCTCTGAAAGGGAAATGAAAAATAATTAACCATGGATAAGCATACTACATCAAAGTATCAAAAATATTACCAGACTATTTGCAATGAGATTAAGGAGCTGAAGGAAAATTTTAAAGGTAATATGTGTCTTATTTAGGCCAGGGAAATTTTTTGGAAGGATATTATTCAAATAATGAAAAGTATGAAATTTTTTTTGTTTACAACAAACATAATAAACGAAAATGAGCACAACTAGCCACGAAAATAATTCAATTTCTTAATTCCAAGTCCTCACAGGAATTAAGAGAGATGCAAATTGAAGATAGAACGAAGTTAGTGCTGGAGATTAATAAAATGGTGCTTAAAAATTTGTATAGGAAAACTACTGAAACTAAACTTGGAGAAATAAAGGAGGTTGTTCTAAAGTTCAACACCAACTTTGACAAAAGAATAAGGGTAGGATTGCCCTCATGTTTGGATCAACTGTGAAATCTACTTCTCTGGGAAAAATATGAAACTTTCTTGGTGGAGACTAAAATCAGGATTAGCACTTCCCATGAAAAGACGGTAGTCATGAAAGGAGAAAAAATTGTTAATTATCTTCATATATATTTTCAATTACTATGGTTGATTAAGACTCTTTTCACTGAGAAGCCTACTTATAGTATAATCACTAATTTCACAATGGCTCGCACAAGATTTTCAAAGTGGCAAAGCTAAAATTTGACAGTGTGGAATAGATGCATGGATTGGATGTCTCCTACGGAAGCAACCACAGAAGTTGGGCCCTCTACAAGCCAGCCTGCATAGGGGTCACAAATCATTCAATGAGAAGAGGCCACCCATTGTTTTCAAGGATTTTTTCAAAATTTCACATTTGTAATAATAATATCATGTTGTTTTAGTTTTATCTTAGAGAAAGTCCTTCGTAGGACAGAATAGGCTAAAAACAGTTTTTGTAGTTAAGAAGATTTGACAGTTGACATTTTTTCTTAACTGTTACTATTGTAATCATGATACAAAATAAGCTTGGAGGAACGAAAAATGGTTCCAAATTTTTGGCATTAATAAGGCAAAGACATTTTCTTTGTAATGATTTTTCCTCTTCTTGGAGATTTTAATAAAGCTATTTCAAGATGATTCCAAACAGATATTTGAATATGATATGTGTTCTTTCTTTGTGAATCATTTTATGTTTTTCTCCAATGGGAAAGAGTAATGAAGCTGTTGGTTTTTAATGCAACAGTTTACTGATTTTACACTGCCTGTAAAATTAAATTAAGTAACCTTAATGTGCGCTCCTCTTTTCTGAATTTTCAATTCTTTGTCTTCCATATTTCTGCTAAATTTTGAAGTAAGATATTCTCCATTAAAGTAGCATCTAGTTCCAGACTTTCAACATCTTCTTCAACACTCTATTACAACTTTCAAAAATCATATTCATTGTCAGTGAGGCCACTTTGAAAGGGTGATTATATCCCAAGAATATTTCATTTAATATTTCCTGTAAAAATATACTTCTAAATAATCATAATGGGACAACAAATGAAATTTATTATCTTTTTGAATATATGTCTTAGGAACTAACCTCTACTCAACCAGATGTTGTCTCCTTAAGTTACAACACATAGCAATATCAAGCTTGAGATTATCTCATGCCAACTCAAGGATAAGCACCCCCACGGAGAGGATAGGGCCCACCTACAAGAGGGAAAGGAGGATTTGGACAAGGAAAAAGGTTGGTGATATAATATAAATATGGTAAACCAAGAAGTTTGAAAAGGGATAACCCAAATCCCTACAAAACGTGTACATTTTCCCAACCAATCGGTCATGTTATGAAGAATTTCCCGTAGTTATTGTAAAAATGGAAAGAGAAACATTGACCAAATGTACATATGGTGAAAATGGAAGTCTGATGAGACCATCCCCAGGTGTGTGTGTTGACCAAATGTGAAACCAAAATAGGTATGGACATGGTGAATCCACCAGAGAAAGCCTGCGAGTGGGTCCAAAAGGATGCAGAGCCTCATCCAATGCTTTACCCTACCAAGGAAAAGAATATGTGTAGGGAGGTGAGAATATATTTCTTAACAACATAATGGGTTGTGTTGATTTGAGTTAACCAGCCATAGGGACCACTAGTTTATGATGCTCCGCCAATATATGATGAGTCTTTTCCTGAAGTGACTCCAAGGGAGGTAAGCCCCATCTAAATTTTTTTAAGGAGTTGTTTAAATCTGATGAAAAATGTACAAATGATCCAAGGGATAAAAAATAAAAGTGCTCAAATATCATAGATCTCATTTTTTTTTACTCCAACGATGCTTGAATCGCCTCAATCCAACATTGTATGTAAAAGTTATCGCATTATGAAGTTTTTATCAAACAAATAAAAATCCAACTTGTGGGGTTGACTGGCCTACTAATTAAGCAGGCCATACCTATGATGTGGCATTAACATTAGTGGGTGATTGTGAAAGTACAATGGAAAAATAGACCAATCACATGCTGACACGTGGTAGGTTGTACAGGCTGTGTTGACATAATTTTATTAGTTTTTTGTGATTTAGGTGGACCAACAAGGATGTGCCACTTGGCCCAATGGGAGGGTGCCACGTGGCCCTCAGGTCCTATGTAGAATTTTGTTTGGGGTCCAACTGACTTAGTGAGGTTCAACCTGAGACCTTCGACGAGCTAACCGACAGACCTACCATCACACCACATAATGGTTCTTAACATGCAATTTCTGGTTGTTATATTTAAATTCATATGGTTTTATTTTTGGCATAGGGCATGGGGTACATGGCCCCAACCCTGAGGCGTATGGCACACCACATGCCTGTGGCGGAAGAAGAGGGGTCGGGTAGTTGACCCTAACCCAAGGTCTCATTTAAGTGTTGTGACTGATAGCAGAGGGCTCGGAATCAGAGGGTTGGCGCATGCCCCATCCCATGGTCCTATCACAACCACATATGATGAGAAGCATAGTTTCGGTAGGTGTGTGGCCTTTGGCCCACACCACTGGCTATATTGTTTGTCCACGCCTCTGGCTATATTGTTTGTCACATGACCATGAAAAGGGGCAGTATTGGGGGCTACGAAGCCCAACTAACTATTTGACAGTTTGCATCATTTGTTGTGGAATCAATGTTGATCCTAAGTGAATTTGTTGACTAGTGGTTCTTCCAAAGGGGTTTTTCATTTCCTAGTTAACCAATTTTGTCATTTTGCAGGACAAATAGCATAGAAATGGAGAAGAGGCTTAACTTGGTCATTTTTAGCCTTTTTGAGCCTAAGAAGAGTCTACACAAGGGTTTTTGGGTGTTTGGGACAGAATGGAAACATTACTTTTGTGATTTGATAATTTTGTGTTGATGTAATTTACATTTCCCAAAGACGTAGCCTAGGATGGGTGAACTCTGTCATCAAATTGTTGTTTGTGTGATGTTGCATATTATCTATTTTTCTCTAGTTACATCTGAAAAATTTAACTAAAATAAATATGTTTATGTGCCTTTGCAATTTCAATCCATTTCCCACAAGACATAAACTAGCTTGCAAACTTTTTCAAGAAACCTTCGATTTGTAATTTTAGATCAATTTGGTATCTGAGCATGGTTGTTTTTAAGGTTTGAATATGTTTGCAAGTGTTTTTGAATGATTACAAGATCTAATTTGAAGAGAGGAGAAAGAGTGCTTAAAGAACCAAATCGTCAAATTGGTTCAAGGAGGTCACAAACTCCAAAAATGCCACCAGTAATGGCACATGAAGAAATAATTGAGCTTATTTATGAGGATGAGAGAGCTTTCAGAAAGGCTTTCTATGATATGTCAGAGATGGGAAAAGTGTTGTAAAATGAAATGATAGAAATGTTGCAAGGAGAGAGTTCAAACCAACAAAAAGGTAATGGTGGTGAAGGTAGCAAGCCTCCACATCCACCTTCTCCTTCACCCCCATCTTCACCTTCATACTCACCTCCTTCATCACCTCCTTCAACACCTAGTCATACTCCTCCTAGATCTCCAAAAGGACATGCTAAGTCTCCTTTGTTGAAGTTTGATGTCAAGTTTGAATTTCCTATATTCAATGGGGAAGTAAATGTTGAAAAGTTGGATAACTGGGTTCATCAAATTGAAGTCTATTGTAGCATTCAAAGGATTAAGAATGATGTCACAAAGAACCAACTTGCTTCTCTTCATTTGGAAAGTGCAACCCTCATTTGGTGGGAAGCCAGAACTCAAGAAGATTTGAATAAAAGTGCTAAAATTATCTCTTCTTGGAATGATTTTGTAGCTACGTTAAGAAGGAAATTTTATCCATTAGCTTATATAAAAAAAGAAATTATGGATTGGAAAAAATTTAGACAAGTTAATGGTCAGAGTGTTCAAAGTTACACACAAGAATTTAGCAGAAGAGATTTAATCTTGGGTGTTGATTTTTCTTCACGAGACACTCTCCTTAAATACATAGGTGGATTATATAGTTATTTGATACATATTATACTTATATTTAATCCCAAAAATATAGATGAAATATGTGTTCAGGCATCTCATTTAGAATCTAGAAGCAAGAAGAATCCTCAAGAGACTAGAAAGAATCCATATAAATCTGGAGATAGAGGAAAGGGGAAGTTTAAAGGCAAAGGAAAAAAAATGCTATAGTCAAGAAAGAGGGAGATAAACTTACCTGTAAACATTGCTCAAAAGAAGGCCGCCATGAAGACCATTTTTGGAAATTACATCCAAAAATCAGACCAAAGAAGTTCAATAACAAGGGGAAACAAAAGACTATTGCAACAACTCAACAAGATCTAGGATTTGAATCAGGTGATGAAGCCAAAAATAGCCATGGGAATACAAGTTAAAGCTTCTAATGCAACTACTAGTTCTTCTCATAAGCCTGTTGAGTCTCAAAATGATAAAGAAATAAGTAATATTTTCCATATTAGGGTCATTACAAAACATACCAAAGTTGATACTTTAGTTGACAGTGGATCACAATTTAACCTTATTTCTAAAGCTATTGCAAAGAAACTAAACTTAGAAACTACACCTCATCCTAAACCTTACCCTTTCGGTTGGGTATGTGATAATTCCAAATTTCAAGTGACAAGAAAATGTAAACATAAATTCGCCATTACTACAAACTTTATAGATGAGGTAGAGCTTGATGTTGTACCCCTTCACATATGTGAAATTGTTTTAGGAGTCCATACTTGTATGACCGAAAATTCATATTATATCATCATGAGAAAAAATATCATCTTTTTAAATACGTATTTGAATATATTGTTAGATCACATCGCAAGAAGATGAAATTATCTCTTGTAAGTGTTGGTTATATGAAAAGGCTTGTAAATGCTAGTAATGATTTTATGTTGTTAATGATTAAAGCTAAAGATATTGTTGAATATGAAGATTTCATAGGATGTGATTCAAAACCCAAGAATGATTTGGTTGAACTTGTTAACACTTATGATAGTATTTTTCAGGAGCTTGAAGGGTTTCCTGCTAAAAGAGGAATCCAACACGAGATTCATTTGCAACACGATGCACCACTTCCAAACATTGGCATGTACAAAATGTGAATTTTGGAGAATGTAGAAATCAAGAAGCAAATTCAAGAGTTGTTTGACAAAGGGGTCATCAGGCCTAACATGTCTCCTTGTGGGTCTCTTATTGTCTTGGTTCCAAAGAAAGATGGTACATGGCACATGTATGTGGATTTTAGAGATTTGAACAAAATCACGGTAAAGACTCATTATCCTCTTCCTCACATTGATAATTTCCTAGATCAATTAAATGATGATGTTTATTTCACTAAGTTATATTTTAGAAGTGGTTATCTTCAAATAAGGACCATTGAAGATGATATTTGGAAAAAGAAAAAACAAGGTTTGTTTGAATGGTTAGTTATGATTTTTGGGCTTTGAAAATCACCTGAAATATTCATGAGAGTTATGGATGATGTGTTGAGACCATTCCTTGATGATTTTTTCATATTATACTTAGATGATATTTTTATTTTTCAGTAAGACTGGTGAAGAACATGTCAGGCATGCGAAACAAGTTTTAGATGTATTGAAGAAAGACAAATTGTATTTGAAGATGTCTAAGTGTGAATTTGGTAAAACCTCTTTGGTTTATTTTGGTCATAACGTACGAGGGGGTGACACTACAAGGAAAAGACCCTCTAGTGGAGGTTATAAAGGAGGTTCTTAGTGTTATGAAATTGGCCAAAATTTTCAAAAAAACATTTGCTACAACATCCGTTTATGGTTATGGAGGTTTTGGCGGAGCTTTTAACGGAATTTAAACACAACTAAAAAAATTGGGCGGCTAGAGGTTATTACAGATGTTTTTTTCATCGGTGAGCTACGAAGGTGTCAACGCACCGGTGTGTGTCATCTAGAAGGTGGCCCAGGGTGGTCGAAGGTGCATGTACCAGGCCGTCAAGGTATAAAACCACACCGGGGTGCAGTGTTGGTGATACAACACATGGACCCATTGTAATTTGTCTTGGGATTTTTGCGGTGCCCATAGGTTGTCTAAACACACCGGTATGTCGAGTTATAGAAATGCATCGGTGTGCAGTATTCAACAAACGCATCATTTGTTGTAATTCATATTGTTAATTGTGCGGTGCCCATAGGTCGTACAAATTCCCTGGTGCGTAGACTCAGATAAATGCACTAGTGCGCAGTATCTCACAAATGCACCGATCTTAAAAAATGGTATTGGTATTTGTGTGATGCATATAGGTCATAGAAATGCACCGATGTGCTATATCATACAAATGCATCGGTGTACAGTAACTGACACACACTAGTGTTCATTTTTTATTTTTTAGAAACATCAACCTGTGACAGTGCAATTAAATGCATTATTCATCAAAAGTCGACACATCTTATAATAGTATTCATATTAATTAATTTTTTATTAATGCATTTGAATGTGATGTTTGGATTGATTTGTTATATCATATCATAATTATTGTGATTTTTTAAAATTCATTATTTATCAAAAGATGACACATATCTTATAACAATATTCATATGAACTAAATTTTTATTAGTGCATTTGAATGTGATGTTTAGATTAATTTGTTATATCATATCATCAAATTTCACATCTCTTCATTGTAATTTTTAATCATCCATAAATTTAATCAGTGGTGTTACATTTCACAGTGACAATGGAGAATGCAATAGAATAAATTAAAACATATATATATATATATATATATATATATATATATATATATATATATATATATATATATATAAGGCAGTGTTTGTCATACAAAATGGGATAGTTACTGGTATCCATTTGTCTTTCAATTGGGACACTATGTCCATTACATTAAACAAAATGTTTGATTTCACAAACAAATATTTCATAAAATACAACGCCTTGTTTTGATATCCAAACACAATGATCATCATTCTTAGCTTGAACTGTTGTCATTGCTAGAGCTACTTCCATGACCTGGGTTATTTTCAGGAATGTTTTGTTCGCTGTGTTGATTGTTTTCTTGATCTTCTTCACCTTCCATATACAAACATAAAAATAAACTGTAATGAGTGTATATACATTGGTGAGAATAATGAAAATTGCAATATTAAATAATATACGTCAATGTAAATCGAAAACAAATGATGTAGCATAGCAACAATTGACTCATGAACTATACACATTATTTCAAAACCATGTAGTATGCCATCTTTTAAAATTTCATTTGTTGGCACAGTTCCATACTTTGTTTCCTACAAGTTTTATACCCCATAACAAATCATATATTTAATATAAAATATTTTTTTGTTCTATTAATTATAGACGGAGCTAAGTAAAAAAACATCGATAGATGATTACAAATTCCACAATTAATTTCGTATATGCCAACATATACTCACTTCCCATAGTTAACCCAATGTCAATCAATTCGTTTGATGGTTCTTCTTTGTATGTTAGCACCTGTTTGAAGACATTCAACGATGATTTTTGTAAAACAACTTGAAAAATACAAAAATGAAATCTAGTTAAGTTGTTATAAGGAAGTAACAATTACTCACAAACTTAGATATCAACCATTTTCTTCCTTGTCAACCTGTTTTATGCGCTAAATGGGTTCCATTTTATTTTATTTTCTGCAAGAAAATACTTGAAAATTAATATTTAATGCTAAATTGTTTATTTATTGTACCTAATGATCAAAAAATTCAATTATTACATAATACATTTGAAGCACGTTGTTGTTGAGATGGCTTCTCCTACGATGCAATTTTGTCCATTTCTTTGACCATCTCCTTGTACACCTTTTTGGACAGTCCTACTGGAATATCTCTGATATCAGCTTGTTCATCTTTTAAAATTTTCATAATCTTCTTGAAAATGTAACATGACAATAAACTATTTAATTTTTACACTGATATATGAAAAGCAAATATAACAAAAGTGATATTTATAAATAATTCTAGACAAACATTTAAAGGAATATTACTTTTTCATTCCTTATTTTTTGTTGTTGTACGTTTTTGCTATTACAAGTCTGACATGTCTCATTGACCAATTCTCTGGAAACACTTCCTATAGTTTAGATAAAAATTGGTTCTTGGAATCATTGGATTGATTTTTGTATTGTAAGTGGAAATAACGCCTATACATTCATTCCACTAGATCCCTCAAACTTTTGTAAAAAAATTTCCCCCTTTCGTAAACCTCCAACACCACTCGAGATGAGCTAAGGCGCAATTCATTTTCATTTGCATGTTCTATTTTTTAAATTTTCTTAGAACAAAATTCCTTTTCTGAGTTGTTGGTCCCTGTAGAACATTAAATATATATGAATTAATATATTGTTTGACACATGTTATCTAATAATTTTAAGTATATTATTAATGAAAATTAAAAAAAGAAACTCATATTGGATCGATAGTATTTTTTCATTCACCTGATTCATCCTTTTGCAATTTTGCCATCAATATTTTATGCTCTTCTAGTCCTAGATCAGAAATAATATTATAGAGCTTCATCATTTTGTGGCTCTGCATGATACACAGTAAACAATACATATTATTTAAACTTACATATAGTTCAAAAATGATTTTTTTTGTAAAGAATTTACAAAGAACTTGCCTTTTTTGCTTTTCTTGATGTGTTATCAGTATTTTTGTTACTTGATCTCTTGTCAGGAATTTATTTATCAATATGAAACCTATACCATATCATTCATTAATATATTTTATAAATAAATTGTCAACTTTTCAAGTAAAAAAAAAAAATCTCAAGAAACCGGTGTGCCATTCATAGTGTACACACCGACGTCAGTGCTTGGGTGTCTTATAAACGCACCGCAAAAACAGTGTAATAGACTGTATAGTGCTCTATGTCAACAAGAAGCACCGGTGTGTTACATGTTCACCACCGCACCGATTAACACAAATAAAATAATAAAAATTGTCCAGTGTTAGTTTTTGTAGCATAAACACCTCACGCAAACAAGGGACCACCATACGGTGCTCTCTGTCAACTAGGAGACCCGATTCAATGCATTATATGTTACATGTTTCACCGATTAACACAATTTTTATTTTTTATTTTTTTTATTTTTTTATTATTATTATTTTTTTTTTTCTGAAACAACATGTTCGCGGTGCACCATAATGAAATAGTGCACCGGTGCCCTATTTTACATATGGCGCACTGGTTAAAAAAAATGGTTTTAAGTTTTTTTATCACAGTACTTTCACGGTGCGCTTGGATAATAAAGTGCACCAGTGTACTAGGTTACGCACGACGCACCTATAAAAAAAAAATTCTTTTTTTTCAAAAATTCATGCAAGGGCCGAAATGGATTGGGATCTGACTATGCAAGTCATCCCGTGGCTTGGATGTCTTAGGCCTATATATAGCAATAAAAAAACCCTATAAATCTAAAATGAAAAGCCCTAATTCTAAAATCACAGAAACAAGAAGAAGAAAGGGCAGAAACAAAAAGAATGTAGGGTTTAGGGTAAAAATGGATTATTTATTTATTTATTTTGTTTCTGAAAATGAAAAATAAATTGAAACTTTTTTCTTACTGCGTAAAAAAAACTGCACAAAAAGTAAAAAAAACAATAAACTTTAATCACGAGATTGTTTGAAATTCTATGCTACAGGGTTTGAATCACCAGAGGTTTGGAATTCTGATTGTTTGAATACTTCTGTTTGAATGTATTTTGCTGCTCCATAGTTCTCTCGTGCTCTGTTGCTCCAGGTATGTCTCCTGTATCTGGCTGAATTTTTTTGCAAAAATAGTGAAATAATGAAAAGTGTTTAGTGTTTAAAGAATTGTTTTATGAAATTATATTTTCGAAAATATTTTTCTGCCCATTTTTCAATTTACCATTTTTTTTTCACTTAAAGAAAATAGAGTTGTAGTTTTTTTATTTGCAGTTATTCGTCGCCAGTGCGTCACTTAATATCACCGCACCGGTGCATTTATTTATATCACAACACTAGTGCGGTGATTTTTATATTAGCACCGATAACAAGAAGTCCATTTTTAATTCACTGAAATTACTTTTAGGTGTGTGCACCAAAATTTATTGTTGATTCTGCTCAAATGTAGGGAGAAAATATCATAATTATATCGAATGGACAATTCTTCAAAATCCAACTCGTTCCATAATATTTCTCAAAGTCCATCACAGAGTTCTCTCTATCCATCTCGAGATGTTTTATTTACTTTAGATTTTATTTATATTTTCATTATCTATTCGAATTTATGTTTTTTATCCATGTAAATCATGCACAGATTTATTAAATTTATAATGTATACAAATTTTCAGGTTCACGCAGATTGATAATCAAGTTCAAATGCACAAAATATTCAAATGTCAGCTCCAAAACGTAGGAAGCTTTTATCAGAAGCAACATACCGCAAGGTGCATTTTGTAGATAAAAATGGATAACCACGTCAACCTGCAAATTGTAACAATATTGCATCTTCTACCCACAACCCTAGGACATTAATGATGGTAATAATTATAATTGTTTGGTATATTGATTAATGTAATTATTTCAACGTCAAACCAATTAATCATGCAATATTGTCATTGTGGTTACTAATTCATATAACATATTTTGTACTAATCATGTTCAAATATTTTTTTTTTAATTATTAGGATTCTAGTGATGATGAGCAACCTACCTACCATCTTCCGTTGCACCCCACGACAATGTCAAATCAATATAAGACTTAATTAAGAGAAAAAATAAGAGAGGAATGATACCAATAATGGTTGAATCAACCACCGATTCAATTCCCTCTACGTCCATATTCACCAATTAGGAATGACTACAACAATAGTAGTTCTTCACAAGCTGGCAATGGAGGCAATAAAATAGAGGTTGGTATGGATGATTACTTAAGGAATACAACTTCCATGGAGAAAATTTTGTTAGATGCATTCCAAAATGATGATCAGCTAGGGGATGATGCTCATATCACTGACACCTTTTTCGAAAGCCTTAAATTTTCTTCCATTACCCATCTCTTTGGACTTGGTGGTAAGTTAAAGTCTACCTAGTTGGGGACAATGATGTTACTGTACAACTTGGAAGAAAATTTTGGCTTGTCGAATGCATGTTTCTCAGAAATTTTGAGGTAAGTTACCATAAAGTCCTCCCTTATATAAATTTGAGAAATATAATCAGTACAGTATAATGAACATTACAAATGGTAAATTTTATGAACGTTAATAATTGTATCGGCACTGATATATCGATGGCAGATGAACAGTGTCACTTAGGGTTTCTGTAACCCTGTAACGGAGTCGGTTGTGCTCCTCTCTGTTCCCGAAGGCCCTGAGCTTACTCTGCAGCGTTCCTCTGCATTCGGACTCTGACCTCTTCACATGGAAGCTTCTATAGGAGGGGGAAGGATCCTCCCCCCCTCCTAATATTCCACCCACTGACTCAACCAGTCAGACCGATTCTAGTCAAATCCCTTCCACTAACACAACAGGAGTGCATGAAAACTCCATCGATGCGCAAAAAGAAAAGAAGGATTCCCAAACTGCTTCAGATGCACAGTCAAAATTCTCTTCTGCTACATGCATTCCGATAGCAGCAGACCGTATCAAAATAGATCTCCCAGGCCATCAAATCAATGGGCATATTCAGTACATGAAAGATCACGCTCTCATTGGCAAGTTTATAGGCCTCTGGCTAATCGAAAAAGTGCTTCAGGGATGGATCACCTCAAAATGGAAGCCCAAGGGATGTGTTACACTGCAGTTGGGTCCAAAAGGATTCTTCACAGTCGTCTTCAACTTCTTGGAGGACAGAAATAATATTTTCGATGGAGGCCCATACTTTTTCATCTCAGCAGGCTTATATCTCTGTGACTGGATTGAAAGATTCAATCCGGACAAGGAAGGTTTCAACTAGGCACCAGTTTGGATCTGTATGTATTCCCTACCCTTGGAATACTGGGATGTGGAAACCCTAAAATAAATTGGCAATGGATTAGGGGAGTTTATCAAGATTGCGAAAGAAACCAAGCTCAGATGATATACTTCTTATGCGAGGATCTGTGTCTACATGCATCTATCCAAAGCCCTCATTGACTCGGTAAGCCTCTTCCATCATGAATTTGAATGGATTCAGATTATAGATTACGAACATGTTCCATTTTGATGCATAAAGTGCCATGAACACAACCATATTTTCAGATACTACCCTTTGAATTCCCCTCCTAAACCTATCCCTTCTTCGAAAAAAATAGATGCAGAAGGCTTCACCAAAGTGTCCAGCTGGAAGAAGCATACCAAAAGTCCCTCTTCAATGCCCTTGGCTCCTAATATTACCTCCACCAACAACAGTTTCAAAATCCTCACCACCCATGCATCCACGAAAGGAGGTCCCTCACAACCTTCTTCATACAGTCTGATCTCTGATATTCCTGACCCCAAACCCACACCACAAAAGATACCCACACCTCTCTCTCCTTCTATATCACTTGCATCCTCCCCCCTGACCAACAAGGATAAAGCTATTGTCATCAGAAGTTCTCAAATGGAGATAGATGGTAATCTCCCCTCTGCCTCTCAGAAATATGAGCCTAAATAAAACAAGAATGCACCTACTTATATGGACTAGGAACCTAAGAGCCTTGATCTAGGTGACCTGGATTTCTGGCCCTGGAACTTGCCTGCCACCAAAAGGCCTACAACAAGATTCCCATCAAGAAAATTGATAGCCTTGAAGTCGTACTCTTCCATGCACAACAGAGCAACTCTTTATGAATTCAAGCTGGAAGCCACTGGGATGGAAAAAAGATAATCAAAGAGTCAAAGAAGAGAGGGCACAAGACAGATCTGCAAAGGACAATCATAGTATGAGAATGTAATATTCCCGCTTTAGCACACAGCTAAATGGAATATTAAACTTTGTTTTTATCACCTAGCAGCTAAAGAAATGGGTAAGGAAGCCCATGAATATTAAAAACATGAATAAAGTCCCTCATAATGTGAAAGGGGATAGTCATAAGAGCTGGATTTCACACCCTTATGTGTGGAAGAGGACATTTCCATGGAGACAAGGTCAAGTTTGACCAAGTCAACATCGTTGGGATAGCAGGTGGAGAACACTTTAAGACAACACAATATGAATGGAAAGAGGCTTATTTGGTGAAGGAAACCATAATGAGTGGGACCCATGGAGAGAGGGCTTTCACTTGTTTAAAAGGAGGGCAAGGCAGCCATTATTAGGCATGATTTAGATTATTGATTTCATTGTCTGTTTAGACTTTGTGCATTCTCCTGCTGTTTAGCAGAGTTGTAGTGCTGCTTAGCACAAGAATTTCCTGTTTAGGAATCCTTCTCATTTCTTGAGGGGCCTCTTGAAGGAGTGTACTGATTTGCCTCACATCCAGGCTTGAGGCCAAGCATCCTCCTTCAGCTACAACGCTATTTCTACAGCAGTATAATGTTGTGTTGTAGTGAGGGTCCACAAAACCACTTCTAGCACTTTTTTTTCAGAGGAGGAGGCTCTCTTTCCTTTGAGATATTAGTTGGGAAGCCCTTGGAGCATATTTTAGATCTTGGCACTTGGCCAACACTTTTTCTTGCACCTACAACGTAGTATCCCTCAATGACTACGTTATTTTCAAGAGGTATTTGCAGTGAGGGATTGCAGTGATTGTCGGAGGGTGAGATATTCAGTGTTAGGATCAACCTTTCACTTGGAAGATCCATTGGAGGAGATCTATTTATCTGATGCAACATCTTCAACCATCTCCATCCATTTCTAGTTCTTGAGTTGCAACTGCTACCCTGCGACTCCAGCATTTTGCAGTTTTGAATATCTCAACCAATCCTTCTAGGATTGTCTTGAGATAGTGTTTGGGAGCATAGATTTTCTCTCCCACCATTGTATCAGCCATATATATGCAGATCTATAATATTTTGTATTTCCTGTAGCAGTGCTCTATCTATGACTGCGCAGTTTTGATCCATATACATTCTGCTATGTAGCAGCATTTCACTATTCACATATGTATTCATGGGAGGCTTGTTTGCCTTGATCATTTGATGTGTATTGCACTTATCTGCTGCTGATATATATAATAAAATGGATTTATGGTTTTCATACATCTTGGTATGATCTTATCACTACTACTCCATGTTTATGTTCATGTATTGCTGGATCTCAAACTTTAGAATATCTTAAGATATTCTCATTGTTGTAGAATTTCCCTATTTTGGAATATTATAGTGGTATCAGAGCATAATATTGGCTCAGCCTATGGAACTCAGCCAACATGCTATCAAGAAAAGAGGAGATGGAGACTCCATTCTATGGAGAAAGAAAGGAAGATAGGCTTACAAAACGTCTTCCAAGATCTCTAAAGACCATTCATGAAGATTTCAAGAAGATAAGGAGGGAGATGTATACAGAATCTCCAAGAGGGTTTGAAACTGAGTCAAACTCTAGATTTTCTTATGGGGAGTGTGAGCATGCAGCCACACCCTATGATGCACAGTGCAGTCTCATGCCCATTTTTTCCATGAGATAAAGGGAGGAAGAAGGAATGTCTAAGAGGGGAACTCGTAGTGGTTTTTTGCATGAATATGAATCTCAAACTCAAAGGTTTAGAGATAATATCACTTTCCCAGAGTTTTGCAAGATCAAGGTGAGGAGGGGCAAGTAGCATAATATGGATAGATTTCTTCTGTCTACCTTGGATGGTTCCCCTACATGTTCAGTGTAATATTCCTAATTGGCCCAAGCTAATAGGAATATTTCATTTTGTTTTTATTTTCTTACTTGATGAATAAAATGTAAAGGAGGACATGTAAACTCTTGAAAATATCAAAATAAATCAATGCCCAATGTGAACAGAGACAAATCAGGGTTGTCTTAATAAAATCCACTTGCGTGTGAAACATGATTGAGCCATTTTACTGGGTCAACAGGACCAAATCACAACACAGTCCAGATGCAATGAACCTCCTAGATGATCAGTGCAATTCTAGAAGGAGGTCCTCCATGTGAAAAGGGTTAAATGAATGAAGGTGGTTTAGGGTTTTGCAAAACCTAATCTTATAAAAGGAAGGAGAGGGAAGCCTAAGAAGGTTTTTGATTATTATCTGATTTTAGAGGATTGTGTCTGCTTAGACAAATCCACATTCTCTTGGCTGTTTAGCAGAGAATTATGAGGGTTTCCTATTTAGGAATTCCCTTCCCCTTCATGGAGTAGCTCTTGGAGGAGATTTTTCCTACTTTTTCCATTATCTGGTTGGAGACCAAGCTTCTACTTCCAAATTCAATGCAGATCCAGTGGGGGTTTTCTTTCTTTTGTAAGCTGTAGCAAGTGGAACACTAGATTTTTTCAGATCTAGCTTATATTGGAACCTCTTCTCAGTGAGTGTGTCTTTTAACCTCCTGGAAGAGTCCATCCATCGGTTGAGCTTTAGTTTTGATATTGGCATCAGGCCAGAGTGTTATCCATCATAAACTGCACAGTTCCTTGAAGAGACTACGTCCTTTTTGGAAAGCAGAGTTGCAGGGGGTTTGGAAATTCTCCTGGAGGAGAGATCTCTAGTGAAAAGGGTCCTTCCTTTCACTGAGTTGATCCATGGATTGTCCAACCAATCCATGTACCCTTTAGATTTGATCTATTACTATTGTATATACTGCAGAATTCCTAAATAATACTCCAAAACTATGACTTAGATCTCAGATCTACTCACAGTGGTGTATCATTTGCTGAGATCCCTAAGGGGAGTGTAAAAAAGGGCCTCTTGGGATTAAAGATATGTAATAGATCTATGTTTTTATATGAATATCTATCATAGATCTGAAATTTGATAAAATATTTCTTCAGCCTCCTAAAATTTACGCTGTTAAGCTTTCTTGTTTCAATCCATTGTTGCAGCACCTCAATCTGAGGCATTCTTCATGTAAATTCTCTATTTTTCTCTTAATAATTGTTTGATCCATATCATTGATCCAATTTACTGATGTTAAGATGCTATTAGAGTTAAAACCTTCATAAAATCACGCTGTCTGTGCTTCAGTAACCTCTTCATACTCTAAGTCATGGGAAATCAGGGTTTTTAAGCCATTTCAGGAGTGAGAGGTTTGTTTAACTTAGCTAGAATGATTTTATTAAGCTGAAATTTTGTATGGGAGTCCCTCATGACCTAAGATAACATATAAAACTATCACTTTCCTCTTTTTTTACGCATATTTCTGAAAATAACCTTTTTAGGGCTTAAATCACTGTTTTTCCCCACTTTTGGTTTAAGGGTTAGATCACTTTCATTGCTGTTGCATTTATTAATATTATTAAAGTGTTTTTAAACATAACCCATGAATTATTAGCCTGATACTACTATAATACAGTGTTTAGATATGGCTGCAGTCCTTCATTGGGCACTTTCTCAAGGCAACTAGGTGTGGGAGACCTGTATAACACGCCTAGAAAGATTTCTTCTTGATCTCCTCTTGGTATTGGGTCTTAGATTATCAGATATAAGGAATCCAAGGGCTGATGTTGGTTTCTAAAGCACACATCCCTGAAAAATGCATTTTTCAAGCCTGTTTTGCTGAGCAATCCATTTTGGGATATTACATTCAGCCAAGGCATGGGTGGAAGAGCTAGACACCTTTTTGCAGCAACATCAAATTTCTGAAGATGAAGACATCAGATTAGTAAAGGCCCATGCATGGTGGATATTTGAGTAATTTTCTTTGAAGAATGAAATTACTTCTTCCTATGCAAGGTTCATTAAAACTTTGGTGGAGAGATTTGGTAGGAAGAATTCTGAAAAACATGTGGATAAGAAAAAAAAATTTAAACAAATAAAAACCTTGCATGTGATGGAGGAAACCATAGACTCAAAACCTCTTCAGAAAACCATAGAGGAGGTTGATATCTTGCATTATAATTTGCTGGAGGCAAGACCTTCATCTTGTATTTTGGCACAAGAAGGCAATGAGATCCCTTTTTCAAAAGAGGATCCAATCATTGGATGGTTGCCCATTCATGTTGAGGAGGCTAAGGGCAAAAGCACTGTCAGATCTGGAGTTGATATAGCACCTCATGCAGAGGAAGGAGGAGCTCTTGCTCCAAATAGAGGGGTTCTTGTATCTTTACAAGGAAGTCCCCAGGATCTCATATGTGGAGATCAAGGCACAACTCATGTTTTACATGTGCCATTGATGATAATGTGTGGAAATATGGAGATACAAGAAGGGGATAGGGAGGATGACCAACATCATGTGATGAGGAGCACACACCCCTATCTATTTCATGAGGTTGATGCACCTAAAAGGGAGACTGGATTGTGTAGTGAGAGCAGGGAAAGGTTTTTCCATTCATGTATGTAGTCTACTGTTGATGATGATGTCTCATTGCATGGAGAAATTTCACCAAGGAGACCACCATATCAGCAGGTGATGAGAGCTGCTTCAAATTTTGAGGCACCATTCATTGATTTCAGAGGAGTGGAGACCTTGTGAGGTCATTGTACAACACTGATATTCTTGGGTAGACTCAAGGAGGAGAGAGACATTCTCTCAACATCATCTTTACCCACTCTCATTTTATATTCTATGCTGTGGCAAAAGAAGCAGGGGAAGGATAGAAGCCTTCCAACTTGCATATTTGGCATGGGAGATGTCAAAGAGGAGGATGACCATATGATAAATTTTCTTCATGAGAGATCATCAACGCTGTCACTATGGAGGATAGATCCATATTGGAACTCCCAGCTGTTGGTGGAGTATTCCAAGGATATTTTCACTTGCATGATATTGGATGACGAGTTGCATGAGGAGGGATATTCAGTCAGAGATGGGGTCATCTACTACCATGGTAGGATCTTCTTGTCTAGAGCTTCCAAGCTCAAGGAGAAGTTGCTACAAGCAGCTCATGGAGATTTTCTTTTCAGCCACACTTATTCTATGAGGACATACCACACCATCATGGAGGGGTATTTTTGGGAAGGCTTTGAGGAGGAGATGTATCACAATTTGAGGAGATGCATGGATCATGTAGAGATGGAGGAGATACATAACTCTTTGAAAGAGTTAGCACAACCACCTCTTTCCTCTTTAAGGATGAGAGGAGACTCATCTATGAGCCACTCCATCTGTATGAGAAAAGTATATGGTAAAGGTATTGTTTGTTTGCATAATGATTTTTATAATGTATATATGTATCCCTTAACCATATATGTGCAGGATATTGCTCAAGGAAGGAACATTTTTCCTTCTAGACCTCATGGTCTACTTGAGGCCACTAGAATTATTGATGACCACTCCCTAGGAGGACTTGGGGAAAAGATGCATTATGGAGAACATGCTCACTTTGTACCATACATCATTCACTTTATCCAAACATATGAGGAGAGTGGGACAACAAGAAAGTGGTTGAGAAACCACACTTTTTGTAACTCTCTTTTGCAGTTGAGGGTCAAACTGCGTTGGTTACATTTGAGGGACCATTTTCCTTCTCCCTTGCCACATATGGCAGCAAGTATGGTTCTCATTATGGTTCCTTATGTTGCTGTTGTTCTTGTTTTTATTGGGACCATGATTGGGGGAATGGCACATTGGTTGGATGTGTCCCCTAGGGGAGAGATTTCCCACATTGTTTGCATTGCATGTTCTAATGGGAGCATGAGAGGTAGTATGGCCACCATAGCCAAACATTTTTTCTTTTATGAGGTGAGACATGGGATTTATTGGATTCCATATGATGGTGACTTCCAACTCATCACATATGAGGTGATTTGGGCCAACATGCTTCATAACGTTGGAGGAAAGATCCTTGGAGGTCTAGTCTTCATCTTGCCACTTGAGGGAAATATTATTGCAGCCCAAGATCAACATATACTCCGCACTTATCCTAAGTGGAGAGGAGGACAACGTGGGGTAGGCTATTTTTTCTACCAAGATCATATTGTCAACCCACCTAGATTGCAGGAGCCAAAGGTCAAAGAGGATTTTCAAGATTTTCCATGTTGGGAGGTAACTCATTTTGTATGGATGATTGCTTGGGGATGGGAGCTTCATATGGGGATGATAGATCCCAATTCATATCAGAACTCATGCCTCAAGAAGGCCCCTTAGTTTTATCTTTGCAGTTGCTTGAGGACAAGCAACATTTGGGAGGGGGGGACTGTAATATTTCCACTTTAGCACACAACTAAATGGAATATTAAATTTTGTTTTTATCACCTAGCAGCTAAATAAATGGGTAAGGAAGCCCATGCATATTAAAAACATGAATAAATTCCCTCATAATGTGAAAGGGGATATTCATAAGAGCTAGATTTCACACCCTTATGTGTGGAAGAGGAAATTTGCATGGAGACAAGGTCAAGTTTGACCAAGTTGACAACGCTGGGATAGGAGGTGGAGAACACTTTGAGACAGCGCAGTATGAATGGAAAGAGGGTTATTTGGTGAAGGAAACCATAATGAGTGGGACCCATGGAGAGAGGGCTTTCACTTTTTTAAAAGGAGGGCAAGGCAGCCATTGTTAGGCATGATTTAGATTATTGATTTCATTGTTTGTTTAGACTTTGTGCATTCTCCTGTTGTTTACTAGAGTTGCAGTGCTGCTTAGCACAAGGATTTCCTGTTTAGGAATCATTCTCCTTTCTTGAGGGGCCTCTTGAAGGAGTGTACTAATTTGCCTCACATCCAGTCTTGAGGCCAAGCATCCTCCATCAGCTACAACGTTATTTCTGTAGCAGTATAATGTTGTGTTGCAGGGTGTTGCAGTGAGGGTCCACAACACCACTTCCAGCACTTTTTTTTCAGAGGAGGAGGCTCTCTTTATTATGATATATTAGTTTTGAAGCCCTTGGAGCATATTTCAGATATTGGGACTTGGCCAACACTTTTTCTTGCACCTACAGCGCAGTATCCCTCAGTGACTGCGTTATTTTCAGGAGGTATTTGCAATGAGGGATTGCAGTGATTATTGGAGGGTGAGATCTTCAATGTTAGGATAAATATTTCACTTGGAAGATCCATTGGAGGAGATCTATTTATCTATTGGAGAATATTCAGCCATCTCCATCCATTTCCAGTTCTTGAGTTGCAGTTGCTACCCTGCAACTCCGGCAATTTTGCAGTTTTTCATATCTCAACCAATCCTTCTAGGATTGTCTTGAGATAGTGTTTGGGAGAATATATATTCTCTCCCATCATTGTATCAGCCATATACATGTAGATATATGATATTTTTTATTTCCTGTAGCAGTGCTCTATCTATGACTGCGCAGTTTTGATCCATAGACATTTTTCTATGTAGCAGCATTTCACTATTCACATATGTATTCATGGGAGGCTTGTTTGCCTTGATCATTTGATGTGTATTGCACTTATCTGTTGTTGATATATATAATAAAATGGATTTATGGTTTTCATACAACTTGGTATTATCTTATCACTGCTACTCCATGTTTATGTTCATGTATTGCTGGATCTCTAACTTTAGAATATCTTAAGATATTCTCATTGTTGTAGAATTTCCCTATTTTGGGATATTACAAAGAAATTCTTGTGGAATCTGGGAGGTATCCCAAGCTGACTAAGTTATATTGGCAAATCACCCAAATTTCCTAATGAAGCTAATCTCATGGAATGTAAGAGGGCTAAACAGCCTCTCCAAACATCGAATGATAAAAAATATGATACAACAATACAAGCCAACAATATTCTTCCTTTAGGAGACTAAATATAACAGCAATGCTCTGGATTCCATACTCACCAAGTCTTGGATGGGTTTCACATCAGTGGCGGTTGATGTCTCTGGAGCCTCAGGAGGATTAGTCATAGTTTGGAACCCCCAAATTATCTCACTGTGGGACTTTCATGTTTCCCACAATTTTATTCAAGCCACCTTCCATTTGGTTGGCTCCAATTCACATGGGCACCTCACTAATGTATACTTTCCCCAAGACCCACAGCAAAAAAATTTCGCTATTATCCACAATCACCGCGCTCACCTCCTCTAGACTCTATCCACTTTGGATATGTGGCGGAGACTTCAATAAGATCATCAACTTGGAGGAAAAAGTGGGAGGAAGACTCAGGCTTGAGACAAACAACATATGCTTCAAAGACTTTATACAAGACAACTGGATGATAGATCTCTCTTTCTCCAATAGCATTCATACTTGGACTAGCAAAAGAGGCGGCTCACAGGAAATTTCCTCCATATTGGATCGGTTCCTCATCTTTGACAATGCTATCCACTTAGGGGGGACTTTCACAACTCAAATTTTCCCTTGGCTGGATCAAATCACTGGCCAATCCTCTTGCAATGGTCATGCCTTGGAGCAACTAAAAAAAGACCATTCCGCTTTGAATCCTTCTGGCTTAGCCACCCAAACTTCAAAGAGAGAGTAATCACATGATGTAATGGCTTACACCCTCCCGGGGGTTCCAAAATGTTCCAGTTTCAGCAGAAGCTCAAACACCTCAAACTCAATCTCAAAAAATGGAATCAAATCAACTTTGGCAACATTTTTTCTCATCAGAAGGAACTCGAACATAAAATGTGTGAAATGCAGTAGTGCATCATCAATGAAGGTAGAACGGATGCCTACATAGCTCTAGAAAGGAATCTTCACACAAAACGGGAGGATTAGCGTCAACAAGAGGAAATCCTTTAGCATCAAAAGTCTCAGATCCGCTGGCTTAAGGAGGGGGAGAAAAACACCAGATTCTTTCACCGGTCCACCATTCAAAGAAGGATGCAGAACCACATTGCCTTCCTCAACAACAGTCAGGGGGAACGACTGGAGGAAAAGGGGGATATAGAAAGGGAACTCCTCTGCTATTACCAAAACATTCTCCAGGAGCCAGTTGGAAACCATAAGCAAGCCATAAACAGGGTCACCCAACATATCCCAAGGCTAATAACCAAGGAACATAACTCCATGTTACTTAAACTTGTATCTCTTTTGGAAGTCGAGCAGGCAATGGCACAGCTCAAAGATAGAAAATCCCCCGACCCCGATGGATTCACAACAAACTTCTTTCATTTCTTCTGGGAGTAGATCAAATTGGAAGTTTGGGATTTAGTCGAAGAATGTAGGACTCTGCATTGGATTCTTCCATCTCTTAATAAAACCTTCCTTGCCCTCATTCCCAAGGAGGAGAACTACAGCACTCCTAAAAAATATAGGCCTATTGGTTTATGTAATTTCATTTACAAAATTATCTCTAAAGTCATCTCCAACAGGCTCAAACCGCTACTCCTACTACTTATCTCTTTAGAAAAAAATGGATATGTTGAGGGTTGCCAAATTCTTGATGGTATCATCTTCACTCATGAAGTGATCCATTCTTTTAAACATCTTAAGAAGGAAGGTATGCTTCTAAAATTGGATCTTTCTAAAGCATTTGATAAATTAAGCAGGGAGTACATCAATAAAATGATTCTTGCTTTCGGATTCAGTCCTACCTAGACCAGATGGATCATGCATCTCATCTCCACCCCGAGGTTCTCCATCCTGCTCAATGGTAATCCCTCCGCTCCCTTATCTTCCACTCGAGGCATTCGTCAAGGGGGATCCTCTCTCGCCTTTCATCTTTTCTCTCATGGCAGAAGGGCTTGGCCATATTATTCATCATGTCGCCTCCCACAACGCTCTTAGGGGTATCTCCCTTCATGACAACTAGACCATAACTCATCAACATTTTGTTGACGACAATGTGTTGTTTGGTCACCCCTCTGTTTAAGAATCCAACTCCCTCAAATCTCTTTTGGACACCTTCTCTGAAGCCTCTGGAACCACCATAAATGCTGGAAAATCCAAAATCTTCTTCTTCAACATGCTTGAACCTACTCAACGCAACATAGCTCGTCTCCTCGGATTCTCTATAGCTGTCCTCCCTTCCAAATGCCTTAGAGCTCTGCTCATTGATTCTGCAATCAAACACTCCTCCTGGAAAGAGCTCCTAGATAAACTTGAGGCCTGTCTCTCCTCTTGCACTTATACATCGCTCAATTTTGATAGCAGACTTGTTCTCATCAAAGCCATCCTCCAATCTATGCCTCTGTATGTTTTCTCTGTTCTTGCAGCACCCAAATGGGTCCTAAAGTAGATCAGAAATCTTCAACACAATTTCCTTTGGGGTTATAGAGGGCTTAATAGAAAATGAACACTTGTAAAATGGACAGATGTATGTATACCAAAATCCGAAGGTGGACTAGGAATAAGATATCCCCAACACAACAACGCCATGATGGGGGCGCAAATTTGGTGGCAGTGGCTCTCTAAGCCTCATACTCCTTGGGTTTGAATATGGGTGGCTAAATATGCCAACAATAGAACTCCTATAGATCTTATCAGACTCTTCCCAGAGATCTCCGGCTCCCTCATTCGGAACTCAGCCAAAAAACACAGTGCCTTTATTCAACCCATAGCTTTTGGGAAATCAACTCTGGAAATTCTACCAGATTTTGGGAAGACTCCTAGCAGCATTTGCCAAAACTGGCGAATCTCTTCCAAAACCGAAATGACAAGATATACTTCAACAAATAGAGAAAAATCAAGTTAATTTCTTCTCGCAACAACAACCCAGTCAAGGCTATCGTCACCGGATTCTGGCAAATCAATGGCAAGTGAATTGGCAGGATGAAACTTATGATTTAATAGACTAAGAGCTCAACTACAGAAAAAATCGATTTGCTATCCAAGACGATAGGTTACATTGGGGGTACACTCCTCACAGATCCTTCACCACCAAAGAGGCCTATCAGTTGATTTTTCACCCTGTGCAAGCACAAAAGGAAATTCTATGGACTCAAGTTTGGCAACCAGGCATCTGGCCCAAAATTTATACCTTCCTATCGCTCCTAAGAAAGAAGTGGCTTCTCACATGGGATAATATTCTAAAAAGAGGCTTCATTGGGCCTTCACACTGTCCCAACTATTCCAGCCATGCAGAAGACACACCTCATCTCTTGGATACCCGCATCATTACTAACTCCCTGTGCGAAAATATAGATATCTACTGCAGAAGAACTGGTAGGATCAAGGGAGATATCATCAACACCATTCGAAATTGGCCCTCTAAACCTTTCAACAGTAATCTGCTCAACACTCTTTGGTCTCTCCTCCCTGGCTTCATTCTATGCACTGTCTGGAAAGAAAGGAATAAAATAATTTCCAAAGATGAGAGCACTCCCCCTAACATTCTTTGGACAAATATCTGCAGAAACCTACATGAAACCATTTCTCTTCAGTCATGGCAGGCATTTGACATTCCCTCTTCTCCTCTTGAGAGTCTTATATGGGAAAACTGGCATCTTTCCCTCCCCCACCTCCCCTCATCTCCCCTCATCCCAACCCCATCCTGACTCCCCCAGTTCTTGGATTCCACCTAACAACAGAATTATCAAGATGAACTTTGACGATGCCTCCAAAGGTAACTCAGGTGCGGCGGGTTTTGGCAGAATGTTTCGAGATGCAGCAGGTAAATCTCTCAAAATCTACTTTGGCTTGATTGGTCAGGACTCCAAAAATTCTGCTGCATTAGAAGGCTTATGGAAAGGTCTCCTCATTGTATAAGAAGAAAATATCTTCCCCCCTGGAAGTAGAAGGAGACTCTCAAATTCTCATCGAGGCCACCACTCGTCTCCAACTAGGGACACCTGCTTCCAAAGTGTCTACAAGCCGGTGCCTCTTGGCAAGATTAGAACAAATTGAGCAATGGATCAAAGCTTTTCATGCCAGTTCCTTTAAGCACATTTGCCTCACTGCAAATAAGGTAGCAGATCGCTTAGAAAATAAGGGAGTCGAGCAGAAACTCCTCCTTTTCAAGGGCTCTCTCAAAAATACCAAGGATGCCACTCTCATTCATGATTGCACTCTCCTGGTGCAAAAGGACATCTCAATCTTGGATGCGGGTGTGAATTAAGAGCTATACGGTGGCTAGCCCAAGGCGAGACACCTGGCCAAGCCACCTGCCCACTCCACATCGTAGTACCAAGGCCTTAAAGGCCCTTGGGGTTCGGTGATGGGCATTCACTGCTCACTCACTCCACCATTACTCTACGTCCTACTTGAAGTCTAAATCCATGGAGATGCATCTCATCTCGAGCATAACTACATTTGTCCAACACTCTTTGGCTCTGTCATTCACCTCGTCTAGGCTTCTGAGCTCCATTTCTCCGCTCCATTTGTGTATAAGGATCACCAACCAGTCGACTAGAGCTCCAAGTCCTCCCTTGGCTTAGCGAGATGCTCGTCACGACATTCACTCACCTCTCGACTCCCCTTTGCATTCTCCTCCCTTCAAGCCTAGCCACTCTAACAATTCACCATTCTCGCCTTCGTGTCTTCCGCATACACCTACTGGTTCACACTCCTTGTCTTCTCATTCAGTCTCTCGTTCTTCTCATTATGCATCTGTGTCTTCTCATTTGGCCTCTTTGCAGACTCATTCAGCCTTCTGCCCCAACATGTCGCATAGGCACCGTATGAGATGCAGGCGGGGGGGGGGGGGGGGGTGGCGAGAAGGCAACCCCGGCTCTCGCCCCTCTCTAGCCATGATGTCTACAGCACCCAGCCTCCGACTAGCAATGTAGCCCAATTTCACTTCAATAGTGCTATGGACAGTCCAAGAATTACCGCCACCATTTTTGTTGTGTTTCAGGAGGAGTAGCGTGGAGATTTCGCCTCTGGCTCCAACAAGCGCAGGAGGAAGTCTACAATTTCTACGAGGTCTCCAAAAAATCAGTGGCCCTTCCTGTCAAATCTAATACGCAGACCTCCAGTAGTGAGGGCAATGGCAGTCGGAGCTCTACGCACTCGGATAAGCAGCTGCAAGGAAAAAGCTCAACTTCCTCATCTGAGAACACTGCCTAGAATCCCAAGGAAGATGACGAAGATGTGGAGGATGACTACAACTGTCCAATCGTGAAGGAGGTTCCTCCTTCTCACATCGACAGCTAGCCTGATGACATGTCTTATTTTCTTTTTTTGAATTTTTGCTATGATTTGCCGAATTCTAGGACACGAAGAATGTATTCACTATTTCTCTAAACACTTTTTTTTCTACAACTCTGTAATTGTTGGTTTCCAAGTTATGGGCGGCATCTTATGGGCCGGTTTCCCTTATAAGGGTGGTCTCAATTTTTATTTTTTTGACTAAGACTCCCTTCGGAGTTGGATAGCTTTGCAACCCCAGAGGCTAGTCTCACTTTGTATTTTATGTTTCATATCAACAGATTAAACAAACTTAGAAAAAAATAATAATTGTATTGGAATTAATGTACATTTAATAATATATTTTTCCATGATCACAAACTACAGGTTATTCAAAGATAAGGTTCTTCCAAGTGATAATGTCTTGCCCAGTAGCTGCGAAGAGGCAAAGAAATTGTTGAAAATGTTGGGTGTTGAGTACATATCATATCATGCATTTCCAAATGATTGTATTCTATATAGAGGAGAATATGCGAGAAAAAGAATGTGTTGAAATGTGGGCATGACGGGTATGATAAATAAAAAAGAAGGGTAAATCACATGCGATCCTCCTTTTAAGATATTGAGGCACATGCCTATAATCCCAAAGATTCAAAGGCTCTTTATTTGCAAAGAATTAGCTATGTTGCAAGGATGGCATGCCTCACACAGAAGTGAGTTGGGACTTATGCGAATCCCAACTGATTCAATAGCCATGAAGCATATGGAGGATACATGGCCCAAAAAATTCAAGGATGAAGTACGAAGTATACGACTCAGCATAGCCATGGATGACGTCAACCCATATTCCCTCCAGAACACCAACTATTTTGTTTGGCCTATAGTAGTGATCAATAACAATATCCCCCCATGGTTTTCCATGAAGAATGAACATCTTATGTTGGCTCTCATAGTCCTTGGTGGAAGACAAGTGAAGAATATGGATGTCTACTTACAACCACTAGTAGATGAATTGAAGGAATTATGGGATGGGATAAATGTATACAATGTATCAAGACCCATCGCAACAAAGAGGAGTTTTACGTTTTATGGCATATGTTCTTACACGACATATGATTATCTAGGCTTAGGAGTTTTCTTTGGTAAATTACATTTTTAATTTATTGATTTGTTTATATACGTAACAATATTCTTTTACATATTAGTTATTTAATTCGTTGTAATTGTTCTGATCTTCATGATATTCCTTAATGTGCCATGCATATTAATTGTATACAATAATCCGCAAGTATTCCCTCAACAAGGTATTTTGGATGTAAATTTTTGTGGAACTTCTACGAAAGCTATATGGACCAAGGACCTAGATGGACCAAGGACCTACAAAATCCAGTGTATGATTACTCTAGGGTATTCCTCCCAAAGAACACCCATATAGAAGAGCGGAATCCGGCACTGATAGTAAATGAGAGAGAACCCAAAGGCCTCCAATAATACTCCAGGTGAATGAATTAGAGCATATGAGAGAGAGAAGGAGAAGGAGTTGATAGAAATGTTTGATTAAAATGGAAGCCTATGTTCGATGATCCAAAATTATTCGAAACCTATGTTAGGAAAATTCCCATTGGGATGAAAAGGAAATTTATCTTTTATAACCTCCCATGGGGAGAGTCTTAAGATTAACCACTTATTAGATCCATGCATATGTTTAAAAATGTTTCATCTTCTTTATGGAGGCACATATCATCGAAAAAAAGTGACACATTGGCTGTTAGGAAAGATCTTATTACTTCAAAAACTAAAAAGAAACATTGGCCAAGACGATTAGAAAGTACGGGATCTGAGGTAGGCGTTGGTCCCTCTAATTCATGGTTTTTCAATGAAGGTGATGTCCCATGGATTTTAAAAAAAGATGATATTTCTTTGGAAAAGGAATTTATAATAGGTGTGAGGGTGCCAACTTCATATGGGTCTTCACTACGATGCTGCTTCACCGTGGATGACCATTTGTCGGGTTTGAAATCACATGACCATTTGAATCTTCTAAGAGTACGTATAATGTCAAAAGCACGATTTTATTATTTGTTATATTAATAAATTCTATCCCATGCGGGGATCATAAAACATAACTAATTTTGTATATTATTGCACGTGTTTATAACTTTGCAGTGTCATTATCCTTTGTTCGTGTGCAGATGTGTAAAACATGAATTCCCTCAAGACCTAGGACATGCCATATCTAAATTATCTGCATTTGTACATTGGATCACGTCAAAGGAGATTCATGTGGCTAGAATTCCACGGTGGCGTCAAGAGATGGTTGAGGTTGTTTGTATGTTTTAGAAGGAACTGCAGACGAGTTCATCTTCTAATCCACCTAGTAGATGAGGTTGAATTATTTGGGGTGGTTTCTTGTCATTGGATGTTCTTCTTAGAGAGGTACATTAATAAATTGAAAGGTTTTGTTCGACAAAGGGAAAAACCCAAGGGATTTATGGCAAAGGGGTACATATTGTATGATTCTTTATATTATGCCAGTGAGTACATCAAGCAGATTGAAAACATACTAGGTATGGTGATTTGGGATGATGAAAGTGATGAAGACAAAAGAGAAGGGGAGTTTCTCCAAACGAGTGGACAAAAGCGCTTGATAAAGAGTAAGAGACTTATAATTTTTCAAATTTACACAAAGTAAATATTGATGTTGAAATTCGATATAATGTATATTTTGATCTCTAAGTACTATATAATGTCGGTTTAATTTCATTAGCGAATGCATAAATTGAAGAAATCAATAAATTCATTTTTTACAATTTTGAAGCAACACAACTGTGGGTCGCATTGTACAAACTAAAGAGGATGAAATGGGATAGTGAAAGGAAAAAATTCAGATGATTGAATGGTAGAAGTGTGCCTTATCCTGATCATTTAAAAGAAAATATGCCAAAAATATGCCCCAATAGTTGCGTTGCTGACCAAGTCAGAGAGAAATACGGTGCCACTGGTCATTACCTGCATGCTAAAGAGGATGCGCTAAACGTAGGGATTGGGTGAAACAACTCGGTAATAATATATTTAATTTATATGTAAATTTGAAACTTATAAGACATATATATTTCATATTTTAACTATTGGGTTATTATAAGACACATGACACTATGATTGTTTTAACTTTTCTATAATAGGTGCATTTGTTTCCATCTATGTGGGCATATGGACACCATTTTTGAACAGAAAATGCCAATGCTGGAAACATCACACAAGACTGTGGAGTGGAAGTCGAGTTCGATCACTCTAGTTGATCTAGCCACCGTGATCAAAACCTAGTAGGAGGGATGTTAGGTTATGTCAGAAAGATACAAGATATCATTGAAGTGGATTTCTCTTCTTTCCAATGTGTTATTTTTAGGTGAAAGTGGTGGGACACCTTTGATCCGAATAATGTAAAGGAAGATCATGATAGTAGGCTAATATGTATCAATTCGATAAAGATGTGGGATGAAGCTAAGGAGCCCTATGTTTTCCCCAAATAATGCAACCATGTGTTTCTTTACCTATATGTGTTGGATAGGGATTGGTGGTTCGTATTGAGACATGACCCTAGATCAAAACATATTTTTGAGAAAAATAGTGTTATCATGCCATGCGAACTGGAAGATAATGAGGGTGATCATGAGAACCGAGAGTGATATGGTACATGTGTTATTTCAGCAATATTTATACTTTTTAAGATGGGTTTTTCAAAACATCATAATATGTATTTTGAATTAATTGTTAATTTGCATTGTGTTAATTTTAAAATCAATATTTCACTTCATAATTTGCAATTATGTTGATCTAAAAAACAATGGCATACTGTATAAAGTTCTTTTTTTTGTATGTAAGAATAATGAAAATTTTAAAGTACATGAATTTATTTGCATTATTTTCTAAAATTTATTATGTTACAATAATTCATATTATTCTAGATTTATTATTTTACAATTATTTAAAATTTTACAAATTTAAAAAATTTAATAAAATCATTTCACATTAATACAATTAAAATTTTACAAATATTTTACATACAATTAGAATTAGAATTAGAATTAGAATTTTACAATTTCACATACAATTACAATTAAAATTACAATTACAATTTTACAATTTTACATATATACAATTACAATTAAACTTACAATTGAAATCATTTCGCAATGAATTAAATATTTGTTGGCTCGAGGGGTCCTGACCGAGGTTCGGAGGTGAAGGTTTGCCAACAAACCCCTATACTACTGGCCCTTTTGGTAGTGACCTGCTTGCACAAGCCAAAGTGTCACCCGAAGCAGTATGGGAGGGTGTTGGAACCAGGTTTCCACACCCTAAGAGAGAGAGTAGGAAATTCAAGCAGGTCTACGTTCACAGCCTATCGAGTTTGCACCAAACAGAGCTATCTGCAGGGCTATTAACAATATAATAACAATATACAGATCTAATATCATGCACAAAGCTAGTTAATAACTCCGCATCCACGTGCGTATCAACAGTAATTAGCATTTATCATCATAACGCATCATCAACAGAGTATAGTTATACCATAACATAGACATATTCACAGCATAAACAAACAACCAATGGCATTCATAACAAATCCAATAGTCTGCATCAACAGAAATACCTTAGATCAGATAATACAGAAGTACTTCAACCATATCCTCATATATTAGTATCCAAAACTTAATACAATCTGACACAACTTGCGCACCCAACTAGAAGGGTCCGCACATAGAAGGACTGAGGATCACCACGCACACAACCAACAGGAGTCCTTACCATAACGACCGACCACAAATCTAACAATTATCACTTAGCATTAGACTTAATTCTTTCCTACTTTAAGACTAAAAAATGTTCATATATTTATATCGACTTAGCTTACGCTTCCAATGGTCTGCAAACCATGGTTTGCAGACTCTTGGTCTACCCTTGACCCATTACATTGCATTCGGGGCTTTGACCCACCCCAAAACCCTTGTGCTAGACTAAATAATATCAAAAATATACAAAATTCGCAGCTTTTAGGGACCTTCTTCTAACAATATTACAATTACAATTGAAATTTTACAAATATTTTACATACAGTTACAATTAAAATGGCAATTAATACAAATACAATTACAATTTTAGAATTTTACATACAATTAGAATTACAAATATTACAATTTTATAATATCATGATCATTTAATATTAAATTAATTAATAAACATTACATTCATGATAGTTGTTAGTCATCAATATTTTTCACTATCTTTAGATGACTATATATTGGTTCTAGATTTCTGAAAACAACATTCCTTGAATATTGTGAGTTTTAGAAATCTCACTGCCTTCACTATTCTTCTAAAAAAAGTTTCACTATTCCTCAGTTTGCCATCTCAAGGTCACCCTATTGCTCTAAAAGAGTCATTTTGGGCTTATCCCTCTCATCTTCATCCTTCTTTCTTGCCTATGACCTCACTACCATGTTTTCCCTTGTCAAATAGACTCCATCCTCCCTCTAGGGTTTCCTAGTGATGACTCATTCCAATGTCCCGTTGGGCATAGTAAGCTATAAAAATACTCTATTTTCACCTAAAGATCTCCAAGTCAAATTTCAGTGAAGAGTAGGTCAAAGGACCCTCCCTTAGGTCATTAGGGTTTTTCACATGGTTTGAGGTCATCATTGGATGTTTCAAGCATTGCTTTGCCTTTGCTAGAATCTGGCTAAGATGTAATAGAATGTCAAGACATGGTTATTCAAGAAGGACCTAAAATTTCCAAAGAATTTTTTCCTATTAGTTCAGGACTTACAAATGAAGAAAATGGACAAGGTTTAACACTTCTGCAGGAGTGTTGAAGGATTTGTCAGCAAAATTTATTGATAAGGTAAGCTATCTACTCCTGAATGGAAACAAATTGTAGCAAGGAAAGAGGAACCACCTTGGTCTTGTAGATAACTAGGGTTTATACACTTTTTAATCCATTTTGGGTGCCAAACAATGATCACTTGCTAGAAAATGACATGGAGGAAGCATTAAACCCTAATTTCCTCTTCCACTAGGCTAGGGTTTGCTATGAAAAAGAGGCATAGGAGTAGAGGATCCATATGGTAGTTCATATCAGCAAGCATGAAGCCATACCAACTTATAAACATCATGCTTCCATCATTTTCCAAGAATTCATTCCAAAGGGTCAAGCCATTTGTCACTCATAGGGCCAGTTTTACTTCAAACTATGTTTCTGACCAAACAAAGATACAATTAACAAAAGTGAGCGACTTTTTTGTCCATCATTGGTCCGAGAAGAAAAACCTCTTTCCGATTTTACACAGGTATCATGGTTTGGGAGAAATTTCAAAATTACAGCTGCTACAAGAGGTTTGCTGCACTTTTGGAGTGACCTTGGGAAAATCAAGTTTTCTCATAGCTGGAGTGTCCAAATGGCTTGCTTGATGGTTCAAATAAAAACTATATTGGAAGATATTTCCAATGAACCACCGTGAGCTGAATTTGGAGTTGAGGAAGGCCTCCAAAAGTTTCCCACACCAACACTGCATTTCTGCACCAACATTCAACACCTTTTGACCAGTCTTGGGAGAATCAACTTTTGACAGGTCAAATCAACTCCAATAAGAAAAAATAATGTATATTTGGAAATTAGAAAGGATAATATTTCCAACGCACTATCATGGGCACAATTTGGACACCAGGAAGGCCTCCAAATTCCCTCTGCAAAAGGGCATTATGCCCTTAGAAATTGGCATTGCGCGCCCAGAAAGTGGCGCTGCGCCCTCAGCACTGGTGCTGCACCCTTGGACAGGAAGGATTTCGATGCCCTCTAGCCACTCAAATGCCTCAAAATTTCTTCCAAGCTCTTGCCAAAGGTCCTCCAAGAATTCTTAAGGGTAATTACCATGACATACACTCATCTTCAAGAAATTTTGGTATTTTCTTAATAAATGGAATGGAACCCTAAGATCAAACCCTAAGTTTCAACCTTGAAATTAATTTGTTCCATTTCTTCATCTTCCTAGACAGAGTGTCAATGATAAAAAGGGTAATTGTACAGCTGGAATGTTTTCATGGAGTTTGTTTAGCCTCTCACTCATTCTCATAACACCTGTACCCTCACTTACTCAATCCCTCATTTGCGAGGAGACATTTTCATTAGCCTCTCTCCATATCATTTCCATATACACTCGAGCATTTTATAGAAGAATATTTTACAATTTTAGAGGACAGTGGCAGTGATATGGAAGCCCAAATGCCAAGAAGGCATGATCACAAGGGAGG
Source organism: Pinus albicaulis (assembly GCA_034641835.2). NCBI lineage: Eukaryota > Viridiplantae > Streptophyta > Pinopsida > Pinales > Pinaceae > Pinus > Pinus albicaulis. The sequence continues at coordinate 1,255,110,345 of CM076574.1, forward strand.
CAAGATAAATAGTGGAGGCAAAGAAGGCCATCAGTGACATTCGAGAAATCAAAGCCCAAAGAGAGGCCACAAAGGCCAAAGTATTGTTAGATGAGGCCTTGGGTAAGTATGAAGACACTGATGGTGAGGAAGAAAAGCTCCTGAATAAGGAAAACAAGGACAATGACATATTTATAAGGAGGGCCAAGAACTACTTCAAGAAAAACCAAATTGCAAGCCCAAAGCTACAAAGGGCGAAATCAAGACTTGAAAGCCTAAACCAAGAAAAAGGAATGGAAAAGCTTGAAATCCTTGCTGATGCATCCCTCCAAGATTCCCAAACATGATCAGCAAGACAAAACCCATTTATGACATCTTTTTGCAATTTTTATGTTTTGACTGTTTGGCCAGCAGAAAAAAGGGCCAAATGTTCAGCGCCACTGGCGTTGCACTCTTTTTTGGGGCACTCAATGGAAAAATATCTTACATATTCATGTTCATCATGCCAAGGAAATGATCCACAAAAACTTTCAACTCATTTGGAGCAAAACTGGTCGTCCAAAAGAGCCAAAAACCATAAAAAAACACCTTTCTGCCCTGTTTTCAGCACTGGTGTTACGCCCTGAGCAGTCTTTGGAGAATGGGATTTTGACTAGGAAAATGGGCACCAAATTGGAAAATAAAGGTAGATTTTGAAACTCGATAGGACAGGATTTCCAATGCGCTATCAAGGAGCTCATTTGGACACTAGGAAGGCCTCCAAATCTTAGCTACAAAATGAGCAATTTTTTCATATCTGGCGCTGCGCCCTTGCTTGAAAGTAAAAAAAACACATAAAGAGTTATTGAAAAAGATATTTTGGAGGTTTAAAGGACAAAAAACTCTAAAATTATATGAGGAGTTATGTTAGAAGTTATTTTTGTCATGAATGAGTTTGGGATATTTGTGCCTTGGGCCTTGCATGGTCAAATGCATTTATTATGTAGTTAATGACTTCTAAAACCCTATCTAGGGTTTCCACCTCCTCATTTGGTAGTTAAATACTGCATGTAAGCTTCATTATTTTGGGGTTGGTTGTTCATTATGATGAATACATAGAATTGGAGTTGTGAAGAAATTGGCTTTGAAGTTATGTGATTTTTTTTGGACTAAGCATCAATGGGGAAAGCACCTTCATAGGATTCATGAGCCTGGTTAATGGTGATGTTGCTCTAATCTAGTTATTTTTTCCTTATGTTTTCATATTTTTCCATATTTTCTCTTGCATTAGAACATAAATTTTAGGCTAAGATATGCTGTTAGAGGCACCTTAGGTCTGTCTGCTTTTATTGCTCAAATGTTTTCCTCTGTTTGGTCAGATTAAAGAATTCTTAATTTCTCTCTAATTTCACTCAGCTTTTTTATCTTAAGAATGATTTAATGGAGCCAATGCCAAAGAATTTTATGGTTAGTCCTATCCTTTGGTATAACTTAAAACATTTTTTTTGAGGTCTTCTCTTTGAAGTATTGCTAATTAGGGTTTTCGCTGAAGAGGTTTATGGTTTTCCCTGCACTTTTGTCCATATTAAATGGTTGCTTTGAAGGTCTTTGTATTTTTATTAAGGAATTTAGGAGTTCCCTACTCTTTGATCATTACTACATGTTATCTTAAATTTTTTCTTTGCCTGAAGGTGAAATCACTAGAGAATTTACAAGTTTATTTCTCTCTAAGGTTTGTTGGATTGTTGTCTTAATGTTTACTTGCTAGGGTTGGTCAAAGAAGTTTATGGTTCACCCTGTCCTTTGATTCTTTCTTATGCATAGTGTTCTCAAAGACTTTTCTTGTTATAGTACATGTTAAAGGATTCTTAATGGCCCTTTAAGCCTACTAATCTCACAATTTAATGCTCACTTCACTCACATAAGATTTGAAGATCCATTTAGCCTTGTTAACTTGCCCTTTGAAACACCCTTGACCTATTGTTGTACTTTTCAAGACATTTTCTAGACTCCATAGCCCAATGGTATGAATCTATCTCCCTCTATATTTTCTGCTTGATAGAAACCCAACCAAACAAAACAAACAAACAAACCCTAATCATTATAACTAGCCTAAAATCAAAACCCTAAAATAAATCAAGTTTACATTTTTTATACAAATTGTAGAGAGAGCCCTCTCTGAGTCTAGGAAGGCTAGGTAGGCTAGGTCCTAGGGCTCCAAATTTTGTTTTATGTTACCCTTGTACATTTGGTCTTGCCATTTTGAAAAATTACAGGGACCTAACATAATGGCGACTCCGCTGGGGATCTGAGTGAGTAATAGCTTAAATAGATCTGAGTGAGTAATAGCTTAAATATTCCTGAAGACCTTAGAAAACCCCTGTCAATAGTATCTGTTATCACTCTATTAAATTCTCAAGTTGTGGGATTTTGAGTTTTTAGTCAAAGAATACTAGAGGTAACCAAAAACCTACTTCAAACTCTAGGATCTAGCCTTCCTAGGGTTCAAAGAGGGCTCTCTCTTTAAAGTTTAACTTTGTTTTGATTTATAATAATAGGCTAGTTATCAAAGTACAATTTGGTTTTGGTTTAAAGGGTTTGGTGGGAAAAAATCACTTGGAGGTAAGATAGAGATAAATCTACTTGTCCATTGGGCTATGGAGTCTAAATCAAACTAGCAGCACTAGAAATCAAGGCCAAAAAGGTAAAAATATATTCAGGGCAAGATAGATAACCCTCAGAGATTTAGGAAAGTGGTTTTTTGTGAGGTGGTATGATCGGGGTAAAGGGTACTTAAGGATCCTTTGATCCAGAAAATGGAAGTAGAAGGAAGAGGTCAAATGGGAGAAGGAGCAATTAAGGGTTCCTTGCACCAGAAATCAGAAGAAAACATTAAAATGGAAACTATTTAAAGATAGGGAGCACTTGACTAATCCTGTAATAATAATCCTAGTTACACATTCAAAAAAAAAAAAAACGTAAAATGAATGCATAAAACTTAGAAAAGGAAACAATGGCAAGTAGGAAGTACTTCACTCATCAGCTTATCACAGGGATCCTGAATTATGATGCCAGTCAGCTTGTCTAGTCTTCTACTTCGAATTCAAACACAAAATAGCTTCCAATGTTCAACAAAAATTAAGACCCCGGGACTTCTACAACCTTTATCCATTCCAAGTCAGCGTTGGGAGGAGATTTCAATGGATTTTATCACAGGTTTACCTAAGTCTGAAGGAAAGAATGTCATCATGGTGGTAGTTGATAGACTTACCAAGTATGCACACTTTTGTGCATTATCTCATCAATTTAAAGCAATTACAGTTGCTACTACATTTGTGGACAGAATTCAAAAGCTACATGGAAGCCCAAGGGTTATTGTGAGCGACAGAGATCCCATTTTTACGGGAAATTTTTGGACAGAGTTATTTTCTTCTTTGGGTACTAAATTAGCTCATAGCTCATCTTATCATCCTCAATCTGATGGTCAAACCGAGATAGTAAATAAATGTTTGGAAGGATATCTTCGTTGTTTTGTATCTGATAAACAAACACAATGGGTCAAGTGGTTACCTCTCGCTGAATGGTGGTATAACACTTCCTTCCATACTGCAGCAAAAATGACCCCATTTATGGCACTTATGGATATCATCCACCATCGATCACATCATATTTAAGGGAAAATTTGAAGGTTCAAGCAGTGGAAGATCACATCGAGCATCAGCAAGAAGTTCTCCAGCTCTTAAAGGATAACCTGAATTTGGCACAAAATCGAATGAAACAACAAGCAGATCAACATCGCAGCGAGAGAAGTTTTGATGTAAGAGATTGGGTATTTTTACGGCTACAACCATATAAACAAATGTCCCTCAAGCAAGCTAAGAAGGATAATAAATTATCGCCAAAGTACTATGGTCCTTACAAGGTGTTGCAAAAGATTGGTACTACGGCATACAAATTGGAGCTTCCTGCTTCTTCGCGAGTACATCCAGTTTTCCATGTTTCATGCTTAAAGAAGGTTATAGGTGAAAATCTTCCAGTTCAAACAATATTTCCAGAACTTGATGAGGAAGGAAAATCATATTGGAACCAGAAGCAATCATGGAAACAAGAACTCGACAACTACGGAATCGATCAATTTCAGAGTATCTCATCAAGTGGAAGAACTTACCCACTGAAGATTCTACATGGGAGGATGAGAATTTTATACAGAAGCACCCATAGCTACTCAAGCGTTGAGGACAACACTTTTTTGAAGGAGAGGGGCATGTTAAGTCCCTATATTAATAGTGTAGCCCCTTATTATGTTAGTGTAGCCCCCCTTATTGTTATTATTGTACCCCTGTAACCCCATATTGTTATTATTGTGCCCTTACATTATTATTGTTAGGTCGGCTAGGATTACATTGTGGCCCCACTAGGATTATATTATGGCCCCATGGACTCCTATATATAGAAGGAGGTTTTGTTCATTTGTATCATCCAAGAATTGTGCATTTATGTAATGTATTGGAGGTTGCCCCCTCGAAGTGGCTTATTTCTAAGGCGTTCATATATCTTTTCTTCTATGTTTGGAGCTGGTTACACAACATGGGCACGATAGTATTATTATATAGTGATTTAAACTTTGGATATGCGTTTAAATACTATAGGACCGGGATATTTATTAAATGATAGTTTAGACCAAAGGGCTTCTAATTGGTGTTTTTAATTTAGCATATGGGTAATAAACTTTGGTCTTAAACTTTATAATAGTGGGTTTTTTTTGGGATATTTAAATATAGGGAATTAATAAGTAGGATAGGGTATTTTTTAGGGATTTAATAAACTAAGTTAAAATTTAATATGAAAAGGGGAATTGAATGCACAAAAAAATACATAAAATGACTAAGTAAAGTGTAAAAGTAAAGCAAAGCTTGCCTTTTTATCATTTCACCAACACTTAGTATAAAGTATTTTTGAGGGTTTTGTATGTTTCTGAATGAATGGAAGTTAATTAGATGGGTTTATAGGCTTCATTAAGTAAGAATGAGTCTATACTTATGAAAGGAGTTATAATGTGTGAATGAGAGATGAAATAATGATGAATGGGGATTTAACATAAGAATTTAATATTTTCAACTAACCAGTCATCAAGCCTTGGGTTTGGTCCCAACAAAAGTTAGAGAAATGCTCTGATCCTGTTTGACTGATAGCTTAGAATACTTAATACTTACGGGGGATGGGAAATTAGTGATTTTTCCAGATGATCATTATTACATGCTTTATCCACTTCTTTCTACCTACCCAGCCTTATTCTAACATTTTTTCTTCATTTGGTAGGTGCATTTAGGCTTGCAGCCTTGAAACAATTATTCTTTTAAAGCATAAACTATCTAAATCTACCTTATTTCATCCGAGGGCTCATATTGAACTATTGAGCTCCTCATTATTCTCTACCTATATACTGATTTCTCAGGATTAAACTGTCTGAAAAATCTTTATTCACTATCTGAAACATGAAATTGAAAACATGACAAGTCAAGATTAAGCAGTTTAACTCATCATGGATTATGGCATTTATTAACACTCTGCCATAATCATTTATTCTTGCAGTAAAGTAAAGTAGTGGCATTTTGAATTGGTCGCTTTCAGGTCTTATTTTCATCTCTTTTTCTTTTGCGGTATATGTTTTTTCTAAGTCCTTTGATATTTATTTTAGGACTTTTTACCCTCTTTTTGACTTTTTTATTACTTTTTCATTTTTGAAATATAGGAAAACAACTTGCAGAAATCAAGGTATGTACATATTTACAAGACTATCAAAGTTAATTCAAAATTTTATGAACCCTATTATTATAGGACCCTAACAGTGGCTCCACTTGGGGATGGCATTTCCTAGTGAAATGTCAGGAACTTTGAGATCCAGTAGCCTTTCACTTTTGACTATGATGTTGCTGTAAGTGTCTCCTGTTTTTTGTAATAACTCATATTTATGACATTTTACTCTTCAAATCTTAGAGCCTTCTCTCCAGGCTTCAATTCATTTACTAGTCCTTCTTGTATATCTGTTCCATCCAAATATTTGATAAACAAAGCATTTTTTCCCCTATATCCGTAAATTACATAAGGTCCTTTCCATAGAAAGTCATTTTTTCCATGTTTTCCTTTGTCTTCTCTTCTAGAATCCCACTTTAACACTTGATCTCCAATGTAAAAATCATCCTCTTTACTTCTTTAGTCAAAAGTTTTCTTGATTTTATCCTGAATGACTTCAGATTTCTCATAGACTTCTTCTCTTGTTTGTTGTAGATGAATAGTTTGATTGATTATCCTTTGTATATCATTTGTTTCCACTTGTGATTCTTGAATGATTTTCATTATTGGAACACATAAGGATGATGGAAAAATTGCATCCATTCCATATACAAGTTGGTAAGGGGAAGTGCCAATGGAATTTTTGGTAGTAAGTCTATCTGCCCATAAGGCATAGACTAACTTTTTATTCCAAGTCTTTTTGTTGTCATCAAGTAACTTTTTTATGATATTTACAAGACTTTTGTTTGGGGATTTAGCTAGGCCATTACCCTGAGGGTAATATGCAGTAGAATGGCCTAGGGTGATATGGTATTTGTGGAAAAAGAAAATCATCTTTTTGGATTTGAATTTTGCTGCATTATCAGTAATAATCTTCTATGCACATCCAAATCTTGAAAGAATTTTATTTTCTAGGAAGGCTATAATGACTGTGTCAGTGGTTTTTTTGGAGGGTATGGCTTTGATCCACTTTGTAAAATAATCAATGGCAGTTAAAATCCACTTATGTTGGCCTGAGGATGGAGGGTGAATTTCACCAATGAAGTCTAAACCCCATTGTTGAAATTGCATCTCAGTTGAAATAGGTTTTAGAGGTAGGGGTAACAATTTTTTCTTGCCTTCAAAAATTTGGCACTTGTGACACGAAGTCACAAAATTTTTAACATCAGTGAACAAATTAGGCTTTTAGAAACTAGCTCTAAGGATCTTATCAGCAGTATTTTTCCAATATAAATGCCCTCCACAGTCACTTGCATGAAACTCTTCAAGAATTTTATCAGCTTCTTCCTTTAGTAAACAATTCAATAATATCCCACTATGATCTCTCCAAAAGAGTACATTATTTAAGATACAAAACCTTACTTCTTTAATTTCTAGAAATCTAGCTTTAGTTCTTGACAATCCAGGAGGAGCTTGTAAGTTTGATAGTACAAAGATGATATCTGAGTACCAAGGGGAATCTGAAAAGGCTTCACTGATCATTGGAGTCGCCATCTCTTACTGGTCATCAACCTAAACAATAAAATTTATATCTAAGGCATTATAGTTGGATTCATCCATAAGTCTGGCTAATCCTTGACCCTTGGTGAGTTTTGTGGGTTTAATTTCTATGTCATATTCTAGGATAGTGGCAATCCACTTACCTCTTCTTCCATCAGGACCATCCTGAGTAAGAATTTATTTTACTACAGAATTAGGGACATAGGCAATTATGTGTGAATAGAGAATATACACCCTGAAGTCTTTTATAGCCTTTACCAAAGCTAAGGCTTGTTTTTCCATTATGTTATATTTCAAAGGGGAATCTATAAGCGTTTTACTGAAGAAAGCTATAGGTTGTTCAAATCCTTGGTCATTTTTCTGTAGTAAAACTGCAACAATGGTATGTTTTGAAGCAATTGAAAAGATTATGAATTCTTCCTTGAAATTAGGACTTATCAGGACTGGAGTTTTGGTGAAGGATATTTTAATGGATTCGAATGATTGTTTAGCCTCAACAGTCCATTTAAGAACTAAATATTTTTTAGCATGCTATTCAATTCTCTAATTATTTATGCTAAGTTTGAAATGAATCTTCTTAAAAAATTTATCTTACCTAAGAAAGCTTGTAACTCTTTGATATTTCTAGGTGGATGAATGTTCAGAATTGCTTCTATCCTAGCAGGATCTATTCTAATTCCTTCTTTTGAAATTATATGTCCTAGTAACTTACCTTCCTCTAATCCAAAAAGACTTTTCTTGGGATTTAAAGAGATGCCAAATTTCCTACATTTAATAAAGACCTGTCTCAAATGATCCAAGTGTTCATTATCTAATTTGGAAAATATAGTAATATCATCTAGATAAATTACCAAGAATTCATGAATCTCCTTTGCAAAGGCTATTTCCATAGATATTTGAAAGGTTTCTCCTGCATTCATCAGACCAAAGGGCATTTTCACATTCATGAAAGTGCCCCAAGGAGTGGTGAAAGTTGTTTTAGCCTAATCTTCCTTTTGGACTAGGATCTGGTTGTATCCTAAGAAACCATCTAACAAAGAAATCCTAGAGGAGCCAACTAACTTTTGTAATATATGATCCATATTTGGTAAAGGGTAATTATCCTTTAAAGACACTTTGTTAATGTTTCTAAAGTCGACACATAATCTAATTTCTCTAGTTTTCTTTCTTGTTGGAACTAAGTTTGAAACCCAATCAGAATATCTGATTGGTGCAATGATCTGGACATCATACATTCGCTTTACTTCCTTTTCTACAAAGGTAATAGAACAAGATTAATTATTCTTAACTTATGTTTGAATGGTTTTTTATCATCTTTTATGGGAATTTTGTGCTGGATTATGTTTGTATCATAAGATTTGAGATCCTCATAACTCCAAGAAAAAACATCTTGGTATTCCTTTAAAAGATCAATGCATTTTCGCTTTTCTTGTAGAGGTAAATATTTATACAATTTTATCATCTTTGGTTTTAATTCTGTCCCAATATTACATTCCTCAATATCAAACCTAAGTGGTTCCATTTTTTTCTTTTAGGAACATCATTGGAGTGAAAGAGATCTTCCAAAGTGGTTAAACCTTTAGGCAAAAAAATATCTTTGAGATCTAAGATGTCAATTTCTTCTTCAATGATTTCTTCAATATCTATCTTCTCTAAGCTATCTATGTCAGATTGAATAAATAAAATGGGTTTATCAAATTTATGTACATCTATGTTATCTATTTCACAATTCAAATATGAATCTATATTATACTTTTGAAATTCTTCTTCATTGTTTAAGAAATGGTAAATCTGTTCATCCTGAGAGAAAATCTACCAATAATTAAGGTTATCTAGAATAATTGGTCTATATTTAACCTCAGCAGTGTACCTGCATGTTGGTTGGAATGGTAAATTGCATGTACTAGAAAAAGTTGCTAGGCAATGTGCTTGAATATTTTGTTTTCTAGGTATAGTAGCAAATTTGCATTCCAATAAATCATCAGTTAAACCAAGCACAATGTCTCTGTATCAGCCTAGTCTTGGATTATGAATAGAATAATCACCATGTGTTTGTTTTATGATTAATTATGAATCTCCCATGATTAAAATTTGTTGTCCTCTTGAGTTTCTAATGATTTGAAGTCCTAGAGTTAAGGCTTCATACTCAGCCATGTTGTTTGTACATTTGAAGTTGAGTCTGAAGGCATGTCCTTCTGAGTGATTAGTCTCAATGTTTGTAATCCAAACTCCTGCTACTGCTCCTAATTTGTTAACTGATCCATCAAAGTCTAAATGCCATAGGGATTGATGAAAGATATTATCATCGTTTGGTTCTTTCTTTTTGTCAATTAGGTTAGTTTGGATTTTATCAGTTTCAGAGTTACACAAGATAAAAGAATCAAGATTAGTTGGTGTAGTGTAAATTGGAAAATTTATAGATCTTTTAGCACTACTGACCATATACTTCATCAATGTTTCTTTATATAACTTTTTCGGTTGACCAAACACCGTGATAGTAGCATAAATGATCTCCAGTTGTGGAGATCCCTGTAACTTTTCTCCCCATGAGAAATGTTATGGCCTAAATCTACCTCGGGCTAAGAAAGGAAAAATCTAGGGTAACATCAAACCACACTTAATATGGTAGCTAGCCCTACCAGATCGGGAGAGGGCTCTCTCCTGGTCAATCTCAGCAAAAAAAATCAGTGAGGCCTGAGATGACTTGAACAAAGTTGGCCAGATTTTTAGGTAGGTATATATGTAAAAAGAGTTTGATTTGGATTTTTGAGGGTGTTTTTTGGATCAATGGGAAAGGCAAGATTTGGGTCCGGAAATGAGCACAGCTTTTGCGAGGATCCGAATGGGGCAAGGTAGGAAATTGATTTGAGCGTCGAATTGGTGAAAATGAGAGTTTGAGAAAGGTGAAGAGTTGAAGAGGGAAACAACCTTCAAGTATCCTTCCTAAACAAATTGCCGAAAACATGAAATTAAACAAACTCTAGGTATATAAACAAGTAAACCCCGAATGAATTCTACCTTTTAACTCGTTCCTTTAATCTCATAATAAACAAGACAGTCACATGAAAAAACAATAGAATTATATTTATATAGAGAAACACACTCTATCAAACAAAGAGCCACATTAATCCCAAGGAGTGTTGCAAACTCGGGTTCATTCCTTTGCCAAATTGCAGTAGATGAATGTACAATGATGCTCAAAGCAATCCCAAGTGTCCAACCTATGCTAATGATTGAAAAAATTACAAGATATAAGCAACTAACCACTCATCCTTACCTCTAGGGGTCGAGCCTGCGAAGTTTAGAACCGTTTCAACAAGATCTAAAACCGAGAACTGGAAAATAGGTAGGAACAAATTTTGCCCTATAAGATAGGAATCGATTCATTCAAGCAGTAACTACCCTTTGATGGATGAATCTACTCCATGAGCAAAAATTTAACAAAATTACATCAAGATCCATCAAAATACATCCAATTACACGTTGCCTAATATTTGGAAGTAAGAAAGTCAAAATGTCAAAACTAGGCAAAAACAAGAAAGCTACTCTAGGTCCAAAATGAGCAAAATCCTCAATCGCCGCGCTGATTTCTCTATGCGCGCCGCTTGGAGCTGATGTTGAAGGCCTTATCATGATCCAAATTGGCTCCAAGTGGGCTTTGGGAAAGGCATGCCTGCTCCGCCCAAAAAAGGAATATCCTAATCATCTTAACTCTTCTCTCCAAAATGAGTTCTCCCCAACACCGTTTTCCGTGTGTCCATAAAAAGGGGAAAAAAGTTATTTTTTAGGGTGTTTTTTGACCTTTCCGGAAGCCCAAACCTATCAAAACATTCGGCCATAGGTAGGCATGCATAATTTTCCATGAAAATCCAAAAAAATGTAAAGTCAATCAGCATGATTCCCCAATCATACAAGTTACCATGGTGCGACACGTAGAGCCGAAAAAATCGTGTTTAGGCCAAAAATCAAAATTTGCAAAAAGTGTCCCACCGTTGAAATTTGGGCTGAGTGTCTTTCATCATGTACTATGCTAGGCCAGAAGGAATCTCGGGCCAAAATCTGAAGTTTTTCATGATTTTTACGCTCGATGCCTCTTTCATCTCTCAAGAGGAATGTGTCTCCATGTTTGCCAAAAGTCTCCGTGTTATTCAAGATGAGTTATGAGGAGGTTTGGTGTCTTTGGTTTTTGTTTCCCAAATGTATGACAATATGCATGACAGTGAAGGGAGAGGGTAAGAGGATTTTGGGATGTTAAGACGAATTTTGGGGATGTTTTCCAATTGGAGTTTTGGGGATTTAAAGTGGTTTTAGGGATAGTCTCTAGGATTTTGGGATAATGAACATGGGATAGGGGTAGATGAATTTAGGGATATGGGGGATATGGAAAAGTTTTGATGAAACTATAAAACAGTTGAGGATAAAAGTGAGGGAGTGATGGGCTACAAACCAATGTATAAACCCTAAGGAAACATTTTCGGAAAGCAAGGAAGTGGGTTTGAAATTGTTTTATTAAACTCATACACATCATAAAAGACATGTTCATGGCATTTACGTACATATTTTTTACTTTCATTTGGACAAGAAGGAATCCTAGGAACGTTTGAAGTTTGGAAGAAAACTCCGTGTGAAAAGAGCTGCGCCTATACGCCATGCCACAACTCAACGCGTCGCGCCTTTGGCAGGAGACTTTTGGAGACCTTCATGGTGTCCAAATTGGGCGCAAGATAGCTCGTTGGAAATATTATTGAGTCTAATTTTCAACCTCAACTATAATATTTCAACATTTAGTTCATTTTCCTTGTCAAAAATTAAATCTCCCAAGATCGGTCAAAATGTGCAAAATGAGGTTGCCTCAAGGTAGAGTGCTCAGCTGAATTTTTAAAGGTCTTCCTTGCTCCAAATTGAGCTCATGATAGCTCATTGGAAAGATATTTGTGTCTAGTTATCATTTGACTCATCAAGAAAGTAATTTGGCCAACCAAGCTAGGATAAATATTGATTTTCCCAAGGTCCATTCGCAGGTGCATCAATTCTCCCCGAGTAACCGTATTTTTGACATTTTCAAAACCATGAAACCTGTAAAAATTGAGGGAGGTGTTTCTATATTGGACTATTTTTGGACAAAAAAATTCCTCATTTTTCCAAAATTCATCTTTTTATTTTCTCGTAAACATCATTTAAGTAAACCTATCCCGATGTGTGGAACAAGGAGTTGTCGAAATGAAGCGAAATGAAGGGGATAAAGGGCTTCTAAATTCTGAGAAAATTTTTGAAGTAGGGGAGGACGTTAGGGCGCAGGGGAAAGTATAATTTCAAAGATTTAAAGGAGGGGAAGGGTCCAAAAGGTCAAAACACAAGTTCAGCTCAGAAATTGTCAAGTTATAGCAAGAAACTAGGTTTAAAAATGAGGAATTTGGGGGGATTCAAGATGGAAGTGTTTAATAAGGTAATTTAGGATAGAAGTAGACAAAAGGAACACTTCCAGGACAATTTTAAGCGGATGATTTGACCATCCAAGAGAAATTACTCAAAAAACCCCAGAGAGGGAAATGAACTCACTGTGCACAATCGAAGCATGAACAAGGTGTAAAATGACCCAAAGGAAATTGACACACATGAAAAAACCCTCTGAATGATGGTACACTTAGCTGAATGGTGACATGACCAACATTTGGACAACTTTGAAAGGAGAAAACCTCAGACCTTTTTGTGTAGATTAATCCGTCTTGCGACAAGACCGATCTCTAGTACAAAAAGGTAACTAGCAACAACAGCCAATTATACTAATCTCTCTCTACACATAAGATTTATAAAAACACTATACGGGTGTAAGGCCTACTTTATGTCCAACGCTTGCTTGATTTTTTTTTTAAGTCCTTCCCTGCACCGAAAGAACGTTCCTCGTATATCCGCAATCACAAACAAGCAAAAAGATTAAGTGAAGACTGTGACAGACATTATCATAAATCATACTTATTGGCACGACCAAGGAATTTATGAAATAAAAACCAAAATAGTCTGAGCGCTTAATGAGAGAAATGAGTATATTTGTATTAATTTCAAAGATAGAAAACCTTTACAACCTATGCCTTGATGTTGCCAAAGGTGTCCTCCCGGGTTCGAAGGTGAATCTCCTCTACTTTGGACAAGCATCACACTTTTGAACTAAGACAAATGGAGATGAGTGATTTAACCTCACAGAAAGTCTTAGTTAACCAAGTCCGAATCTCAATGTGATTTAATCAAAATCTCATAAGCTTGAACTCCCTTGGAGGCTACCCAAGGCCTCTTTTATATGAAAGAGAGGAGGTTTCTAGTTCCAAATATGAAGGGATAGATTCCTCCTTCAAAGGATAAGCTCTCACATCAAGGGGTTAGCTCCATCAAGTGAGGGATGCATGAACCCCAAGGCGCATTCATTCCCGAAAATTCCTCGTCTAGAATCTTCTAGAATTCACCGGAATCTACTTTTTTATCTTCATTTTCTCGCCTTTTTATGTTTTACAGAGGTCCGCACCTATTACACAAAGAACGGTGGTATGGTTCCGGCAGCAGGCCGAGATTTAGTGCGGACCGGCAGGAATGGCAGAGAAAGTGCGATACCACCTAGGGGATTTTAGGGATTTTTCTCGATTTTGAAGCTTGACATGAGGAGCTGGTATATTGGACTTGTGAAAAGGAGGAAGTATGAGTAATGATAAGCTCACACTTATGGTAAAATGTCAAGGTGACAGCTTTTAGTGTAACAAATTGCCCCCTAAAGTGCAAAGTCCTAATAGATGAAGTCGTAGTCTCATATATGAAGAGTGCAGTGACTTTATCATTTCCAAAAGATCATCTCAGGACACCCTAGCGTCACATCCGTAAACATTCAATGAAAAATATACACATGTATATGTCATCACCGAGGTAGGCTCCATACCAGATAAAACCAACTACAAACCAATCGAAATCGTCGATACAAAAGAATGACTTGACACATCATAGTGGCGTATATATGTAGACAAGCGTACGTGATGCCCATCTCGTTTATTTTAATAGTCTACCGTATAGATGACAACAAGCCCTCGCAGCTCTGATGGTGGAAACTAGATCCGTGGTCTTGATTTATCTCGAAATCAAAGACGTATTCTCTATCTGGTGAATAAATGTGTCGAAGCGAACATGGTAGAAACCACTTGATTACCAACAATGATGTGAATAGTTAACAAGTGGTGAGAGAAACCACCGTAATGTCAATGGCTCTCAAAGTACTGGTGACAAACATGAAATGTGAAAATTTAGCTTCTGAGTTTAAGTTTAACACAAGTCACGAGCTGGCCCGACAGAAGGTCATTAATGCAACTCGTCGTCGAAAGCGAGAAACCGCTATCGAGGCATGCGTATTTCATACCGACATTTCGGATCAACTTCTCCTAGATAATGTGGCCGATGTTTATAGAAAGCGATTCGTTTTAGGCAAGCCCACAACACGAAATCATAGATCAAGTTTTGAAAAATATATCATGTAAGGACCGACTCAAAGATGGTAAAAAATGGATGACATATATTTTGCAAATGAATGGTTTTATTTGAACCGTTCTTTTGGACACATAACGACACCTATGGTATGGCTTGGTGACAATTGACCCAAAGCTAATACCCGTAAACCAACTCGGTAAATTTTTCAATGTGGTTTGATTAACCTTAGGTAAAGGATTTCCAAACCTGTAAAAAAGTCATGTCGTGGCCCAAGAGCACGACCCAGTTTTCGATAATTTTAAAATACAACAAACATGCTCATTTTTCTCTTTTCCCCTGCACTATTTCCGGCAAGTACCTTCTTTATTTTTGACAAGCTCAGGAGGATAACATTTGCTTGGTTACAAGTTTGTCCTCTTGGGATGAGTCCAACTTAGTTAAAATTCGAACCCCAAGAAGGAGTGGTTCGTCTCGTTGTGCACCAACAGTGTCCCCGATCGTTGCGTTTAACGCAGTCCGTATAGAGAAACTCGATGTTTTTCAGCTTAAGGAGTCGAAGAAAAACTTAAGAAAACTCATGGGTGTTTTTTCGTAAATTTAGTCTCTCGAGTCTTAAAAGGACAAATAATGCGGGAGAGAACTCTATCGACCGTATTTAGTCAACGTATACCTTTTTCGTAAATAGTCCATTTCTGCATCCGTAAAAGGGGTAAACTTATACCGAAGGACGACCGTTCATTCACTTTAACGAGTTCGAATAGTCAAGTACTGCAATCTTTTCACATTGAGAGTCCGGGAAAGGGCTTAAAGAGGACTTCAAGGTTTCTGTCAGAAATTTTTTGAAAGAGTCTCGAAAAAGTGATAAAAGTATGCTCTTTGTTGAAAACGATCATTTCACTCCGAAAATCCGTTTTCCGCACAAAAACTCAAAACATTACACACACCGTTTTAAGATAAATAAAAATGCTTTCAAAAATACCCTTTTAAAGTGAAAAATAAACAAATTAAAAATTCATTCATTCGAAAACTTATAAAAAGGACTTTTTCTATTTCATTTTTACCGTTCGCTCACAAGAGTGAAAAGTAAAAAGCTTTTGGTTAAAAAAAGTTCGTGAAGATTCTGGAAATTCAACCGTTGGAATCGAAAAATCGCTGCCCCCAGGTAATCCACGCCACCTCCTTATCTTGTTTTTTATCTGTTTGAAATTCATTTTTAGGCTTTAGCTTGATTTTTAGGGCAAAATTGGTTCAAAAACGTGCCCGCCGTGTCCGCGGACACACACCGCGGACCCCGATTTTTTCTGAACGGGAAATCGAGGGTACCGCACCCCGCACACATCTCGCGTGCGGAGCCACGCTCTCGCTACAAAGAGCCAAGATGCGCACCCGCGCGTCAAATTTAAAGCACAATTTTCTCAAATTTCCGCTAAAAATTTCTCAAATGAAATCATTCTAATATGCCTTATTTTTTGTGTTGCTATGATTAACAAGATGATTATTTAAGTAGAAAGGAGCATGAGGAAGTGGATGAAGCCGTAATATCATTTTCCCACACAAAGGGCTTTAAAAGCATGCTTATACAAATTCGGGGCCATCTCCGGCAAGGAGGGGCACAAGTGAACTCTTAACATGGTTGGTAGACAGATGGCATGTGGAGGACCGTGTTGTTTTTCATTGGTGGACACCGGCTCGAAATTGAGCCGGAGGATATATATTTTTTGACCGGTTTGTCCAAGAGGGGCGAACATGTATCCTTGTTTGGGACTAGGCCAGTGGCCGTAATCGTCGCTAGTCTTCAACCTGGACTTTGCAATGATCAGCAAATCTTCGGACAAACCGATTGACATAAAAACATATCATCCGTCCCGAATCGAAAGTTATAGCATTCAATCGTTACCAAACTATGTGGGAGCGCCGCTTCATGTAGCTACTAGTTCCCAAATGTTGTTGCAAAGGACTGTTTTCGTTAAGACCATCTTCAATCGGTGCGAAGCCGTGTTGGCGAACAGGCGTCAACTTACCGCAGCAAAACCCGGAACTAAAAACTTTTGGACAAGGGATCCAATGTCGTTTTCGCTTTGGAGATTCTCAATTAGCTCTACGTAGCATTGTCGTTGGTACTGGCCGACCTCGAGAACCGAGAATGGTTCATTGTCCGCGCCTGGCGGTGTCCGCCGGCGTCGAGGGCATCGAATGCACGATTCCCCGTCTACATTTTCGTTACCGGATCGCCAAGTTTTCATGACAGAGATTTTCCGTATGCCGGGATGGATTTCCGCGCGACAGAGATGTCTCTCTCGATAGGGGAACATGACGATTCAGTAAAACATTTTTCAACGTTTGCTAAGTTCTAATTTTTTTTTAATTTTTTATCGTCTTAGAAAACTAATAACCAAAAGTTTTTTTTGAATATGTATGTAGGTCCACACCCACTGTACTCATCTCCAACCTTTTCGAGAGGAGACAAATCAGCTTGCGCCTGCATTCACTTTAAAAGAAAGCCAATTCAAAGGAGATTTTGACTGATTGGAGCATCATCTAGAGCGCCGACTCTAGATATACCGTAGACCAACATAGATGACATCCATCTCAAAGTTACAAAGATATGTGATTGAGTCCCAGGACTTTTCTGTGGAGGTTCCTATGCAGGTGGGCTCGAGCATTGCTTTATCGAGATCATCATCGTTGATGTGATGATCGCGTAGACTCATTTTTGTACTTTTTGTATTATCAGTTTTGCCGACTGTGTTTCTAACCTATGATCGAAGACGATGTATATTTTTTGAACACACTCCTATGATATATACTGCTATTTGATCGCTATCCTGTACATTTGTGAATGTTGATTTTTTCATCGCTAATTATCGTAAATGTCTATTTATCATACTAGAAGCAATTGAACTTTAATGTATTTAAATGTCTTGGAATATGTTGATATTCAACATAATCAAACTCACGTTCCAAGAGACGGTCCCTAAAAATAACCGTAATAACACCGGATTTCTAATGGTATAAACCCCGTTAAGTCGTAACACAACAAGTTCAGAATCCAACCTTACAATCAAACTCCGAATTCCAAATGATATGGACTCTTATAATAACCCAAATCACCCACCTGACACGGCAATGTTATTTGTTGTTTGACCAAGGCTTACCCCATGCACATGGATACTAACTCGTCGAGGTGAACAGATAACCTAAGTCGTTGAAGAAATGTTCCATGTACTACGACAAGCACCATCAAAGAAACCAATGTAGGTTTGAAGAGACGTCGATATCTGCAATATCAAGAGTAAAACTCGTATACAAAGCCATAGTGATACAAAAATACACTTCTAAACTAGGCACACTTTTCTAATCTAAAACACACTAGCAAGAAATAGAAAATCTAAATTTAACAAAAATTCTACACCTCGTTTGTTAATATCGCTTTAGATAAAGCCTATTTCTCGGTTTATCCAAAGGGACACCGTCAAAATCTATCAACTCATAGGTCCCTTTGCTAACTTTCGTTTCACAATGTAAGGACCATGCCACATGGGCATGAACTTTCCACTTCCTAGCTTGTCATTAGCTTGACTACAAAGCAAAACTAGGTCTCCTTCCTAAAATTTCGAGGGGTCACATTTCTACTACGTCGAGCTTTTATCCTTTAACATGAGTCCGTTTGCTATTGCGCACTTCATCGCACTCTCATCTAATTGAGCCAAGTACAAGAAACGTTTTTCCTCTTCGTACGTAGTCAAAGTAATTCTACTACTAATTTTAGTGACGGTATTTTCGTATTCAATCGTAGCACAAATTTTCCAAACCGTAGACCAATGGAAAAGGAGTGAAACTCGTTGATGTTTTGATTGGAGGTCCGATATGCCCAAAGCGCCGAAAATAACATGGAATGCCAATTCGTCTTATGAATACCAATAATTCGTTTTTATCATGGTGACTAAACTTTATTATTACCACCAGTAGACCATTTGCTTCGTGGATAGTACTAGTGAACTATCGTGGCGTAGGCCAAGTTGTCTCCGTTAATTCACCATCATGATATTCCGAAAATGACTTCATGATCTGTAATAGTAACAGAACACCAAACCTAGCAATTATGTGATTAAATACGAATGTTACAGCAGTTTTGCCGCGCTAACCGAATACAGGCATCGCCGCCATTTCGTAAAATAATTCCATCATGAATAATATAGGCATGCCCCCGCCGAGCAAGGAGGGTTACATGTGATAAAATCGATACCTACTCGTGGTAAAAGGACCAACAGCAATTATAGGGTGAAGAGGGAGCTAAAAGGCGTACATTTTTCTATCAAAAATTTGACAGCTTGTGGTATTTCCGACCCGCATAAATGCAATCTTTAAATAACGTTGGCTTAAAATAACTCGCACGCAATATCTTTTGGCACAGCATACCCGTACAAGGACCGCCACATGCTCCGTAATGACAATGCATTTAGCACCTTTTCGGCCTTCTTCGGCGTAGTTAGACAACGTCGAAAAATTTTAACCGCTCCTCGTCGATAAAGAGTATCGCCAATGATATTATATTGTTGGGATTGGAAGCGTATTTTCCGTCGCTCTAGTTCGTGAAATGTCAGGGTCAGAAGATTGGGTTTGGAGACACACAATAATATCCCCATACCATGGATCACATACCGTACAAGAAACAAGATTCGTCCGCAATGGACTCTTCTCGCCAACGTTTCAATACTTTCGGCAGAGAGGGGAAATCACACACCGCCCGCAAAAACCAAAGATTTCTTTGCCTTGGATTTTTCAAATTCCAAGTCAAATTCTTCGCAAGGATAACCATTCATTTAGAATACTTGCCCCCTAGCAACTTGTCCGGTCAAAACATACATCATAGGGTTGCAATCGTAATCATCGTGGTTTTACGTAACAAGATGTAATGTCAAAACGTTGGACAATCCTGAAATAAACGTCGCTAAGGCCAATTTCTCCACATGTGTGTATTTGATTTCAACATTCAAATTTCGACTAAGATAATAAATCACATGTTCACCGTGAGATTCATCTTCCTCGTAACTAGTACCATTCCAATGGTGGAATGAGAAGCAGCGAGATACAAAATGTAATCTGGTTGTAGTTGGGAGGATGCAATACCCGTGTACGGTCAACGCGTACTGTGCATCAAAAGATCGATCACCGACCTCGTCCCAAAAGAACTAATGTCCCGTTTCAACAACCGAGTAAAACCCTTTGCGAGCTCCTGTGACAGTTCTAATAAACTCCACGTAAAAAGTTTGCTTTCTCGCAAACTTTGGAGTTGGCGTAATGTCGAAGGAGGAGGCAATTTAACAATAGCTTCTACCTTCGAAGGATCGACACGAATGTCGATTTCGAAACAACAAATCCCGAAAGAACGACCCGCATTCTACGCAAACACATTTATGCGTGGATTCAACCTTATCCTCGATAAATGCCGACATCTCACAAAAATTGCTCTTAAATGAGTGGGGATGATCGGCCCGACGAATGAATGTGCTTAAGAATCATCTAGATATGGCCGAACAATGCTTAATGTCGTTGAAATGACAAGACATTGCCCGCGAAAAGTTGTTCGCTGCTTCTCTTAGTCCAAAAGGTAGTTTACAATAGCAAACGTTTCATGGACAAATGAAAGCTTGCTTTTTAGGTTGATCTCACAGGAGTATGTTTTATTTGATCGTAGCCTCGAAAAGCCATCCATGAAGGAAAACAATTCGTACCAAGACAATCATCGATTAACCGATCGATATAGGAGTTGATAATCGTCTTTTGGACACGCTCGATTAATATCCCTATAATCAATACATACCTTATCGTTCCTTGTTTTTTAGCCACAGTATATATTCGATACCCAACCATGATAACTGGATAAATGAATCTCGCCTTTAAGTAATTTTTTCAACTTCAGCTTTTGCAGTTACATTTTCTAGGATGTATTTGACGTAATCGCCGACGAACAGGTTTGGTATCCTAGTAAGTCTTAATTTCATGAACTACGATTGATGGATCAATTTCTGTATTTCTTCACAGGACTGTGCAAACACGTCACTTTTAATTCTTGAAATAGGGCTTTATAAGTCTTAATTTCTTCATCCTAATGCTAAAGCACCTACATGAATGTTTTCAATTATTCTCGGTTTTACCGAATGTCAATTGGAACCGTTCAGATATATTTTCCAAATTTAACTCCGTAATCAGATTTGCAATGGATTCTAAGGTTCCCTGCATATTCAAAGAAAGAAAAATTGAAGCGAAATCATTTTCGAAATGATCAATTCGGTAAAATGAAGACCGTGATGGAGATCTTCCCATGGTAAATCATCAACAGACAAAAACTTCCGCTAATTTGCTCATCCGTATGAACAATTTGGTGGAAATGTCGTTGGTATCCGAACTAGAACAAAGCGATTCCTCTTGGATCCCCATTCATTGACCTGGCTTGCATTGAAGAGGGGTTTTAAAAGACCCAGATGTACCGGGTACGGCACCAATGGACTCGACAACATCACGCCATCAAATGAGTCTATCTCTTGATTTCCTAAGGAAGAATCCAAGGGATCATCAAAACATAACCTAACCGACGAAATCATATGAATAGCGAAGAGAAGGTGATACGTTAGGAGGAGGAAAGGAAAGTTCCCTAGTAAAACTGTATCTTAACCAAACTTACTCCAACATCCTTATAAGGGATAGCCGTTTACCAACATGCCGGATTGTTTCCGTAAGAGGCCGGGCTTACTTAAAAATAAGTTAAATCGATCTATTGTTACGATCTTTCCTCGATATGGAAATTTATGAGTCTAAAGACCGAAGAGACAACATAGCCATAGTATAAGACCAACTACGACCCGTAGAAGGTTGTAATCTAGAGGGGCATCAACCACTTCACATCTATATTAACGATTTTTCCTTCAACCCCTATGGGTAAATCCCGCAAAATACCACAAGGTTGAAAACCCAGACCATCAAAATCTTTTAGAATCGCTGAGATTGGTTAAGTGTAGGAGAACCAAGAGACTTCGAAGATCGTAATCGACATAATACACGTTGAAGCTCCCTCATCAATCACAACCGAAAAGCCAGGTCCGTTTTTTACCAATGACCGGAATCGAGGCCATTTGGTGAGGGAGATGCGGCATTGTAGTTTCAACCTAAGATTATAAGGTTAGGAATCCCCACGATCGTCGCCCCTATAGCAGCATAACAATAATTTACGTCAGCCGGACAAGATTGCAGCACTTCCAAAGCCGACATCGTCGAAGGAGACACAAACCTAAGTCTTCAACAATGTTGTACCTCGAAAGGTGCCCGCGCATGTGATTGAAAGTCGATTTACGAAGAACACCTTTAAAGGTGCGGCTTGATTATCGAAACCGATTTTGTTTCTATCCGTAGCGGACCTAAATAAGGAGGAGTTGTATTTGATGTGTTGGCATTAGAAGACTTCTCCTTCTTTGCCATCGAGCCAGATTCTTAGAACCGTAATCTTGCGATCGCGTCGCAACCGTAATAGCATGAGACATCATCATAAGATATTCTTCTAAAGCAGTCGAGGAAGAACTAATCATTTTACCAGTCTTGAATCGGAAAAGGGATCCTTCAAGATGTTAGGTTGTTACATCCTTTAACGAGTTTCGTAACTTCCTCTTTATATGGACATTCTTTCGTGAAGTGATCTTGTTCACAAAATGAAGCAAGGATAGCGAGTTTACGTTTCGTCAGCCGATTCTTCGATTCGTTTCTTCCTACTTTTCTTTTGTTCTTCCTTTCTTTATCCACCGGATTTTGATTAATGCAGAGACAGCTTCATTCGACACGAATACCGTGCAGAACTTCGAGAGGATCGCCCTTCGTAGCCCGTAATATAACGGAGAAGAATTATTTGAGGATTACTTAGAACCCAATCGTATCAATCATACCGCCGCCGCATGAGACCCTGGAAGGAGCAGCGCTATTTGACCTTGTTTGGGTAAATTTTAATTTTTTCATGTAGAGTACCTGGGATCGCCAGGAGCAACCAGGTCAAGGTACCTAGTTCTAGCAATTATTGCAGAACAACACCGTACTCTTTAGCGATATCTTCTTCATATGATCTTCGGGGCAAGAATGATTTCACAAACCATTCTCGCTGTAATTGATCCTAATATAAATCACCAAAACGCCGCCTTCACGCTGCCACCTATGAATATGATCAGAAATATACGCGGACGATTTTTTTAGTGAAGTTAATAATTTTTTGGGTGTCATTTTCGTATCCTGGAGCGGTGCAAATCGAAACAGCGCATATATTGCTAACTGATCAAATTATGAAACGGCCTCGCGGCAACTCAATGTACCATTTGCTGCGGGTGACCTATGAGTGTTCCTCGAAAAAGACGTAAGAGAATCAATCACTGGCTATTCTAATTATATGCAATACCAAAGGTGATAAGTCATAATATGATTGGATGGATTTTCTCCTACTTACCTTCAAACTTAGCATTACCACTGGCAACTTATGAGGCATCGACGGCCATTTTATAATAAAAAATAGGATAATTTAAAGGCGCGTCAAATCGGTAAGTCCAAAGTTGCGATGGAACGGCACTGACGGTTAGGGTCACGAAAACCTTTGAGAAGCCAAAGCAACATCTGGTGAGGTGGACACCAGATAACTAGGAATCGATTAGCATTAGGTATCGTATATCCTTCCGGACAACCGTATGAACCCACCATACCGAGGTTGTTGACAAGTACAATCGTGTATGGTTGACAGCTTGGATTCTAACATAGGGACCGAATTGTGGCTGTCCCCCGGTACGTTGATAAGTAAATTGGAGGTTGACTCGTAACAATCGTACTTGTACCGCTTGTCTCACAGTATCCTAACCGTAGTCCTAACCCAGGGTCCCGACCGAGGTGGCGAGACTTGAGGACTTGCCGTACATGGTGACAGTCGAACCGGCCACAGACTCATAAATGTAGTAACAGTTGAACAGACGTTGCGGTAGCCAGCTTGGGGTGAGTCCCAGGTACTACAGGGCTCACCGTCGAATCAACTAGGCAGGAGTTTGAATAGTCAGTCGAAAAGGTTGTTATGGTTGAACTGTAAACCAACAAGGACTGTGTTGATAAGGTAAATCGTACGAAGAGGGTCGTTAAAGGCCGTTGATATTGGGATCAGATCCTACACCATCATTCCTATTGTCTCTCGTAGAAGGTTGGAACGTAAGGACCAAAACCGTTGGAACGTAGGGTTGAGGCTGAAGGTAAAGTTCCCGCTCCTCGAACAAATGGTTGACCAAGGTCGTTGCAATTCCGCATTGGGCATCGCCTTGAGGTTTATAACCTTGGAGGTACGACCAAAGTTGGGGTTGTTGAGACTCCCGAGATACCGAGTTTGGGGTTGACCTTGAGGAATGTACCGTCTCGAGGTTGGTAACCCCGAGGTATACCGTCCGGGTTGCCCCCCAAAACAATATGGATCCATTGTCCTCGAAAGCTACCTTTGGAGGTTGTGCCCGGTGGTAAATCGACTACCTTGAGGTTGCTCCCCTGGTGCGCACTGATCACCTTGAGGTTGCCCTCAAAGCAGAATCGAGTTCCCCCGAGGCCGACCCCCGTGATGAAACCGACCGCCTTGAGCTTGGAGGATTAGGAAACAAGTTACTGTATACCATACAAACTTGTTCATGCCTTCCGACGTTTCAATTTTAAGTTCACCAAGTCCGTATGATAACACATTTTCGATAGGTTGAGGAATTGCTCCAGAAAGTACCAGACAAAGACCGATATCCTGCAGAACAAAGGGGATCACCATGTAAAAGATCTGTGCGCTTGCTAAAAACATGGATGACTCTCCAACCATAATAGATGACGATAATAACCCCGGGGCGTAGGATGAATGGAACCCGAGGTGGAGAAAAGCAAGACCCGATTCTCTAAAAACCGCTAAAGAAAGATACCAGGATTAGTTCGAATAGGGCCGCAGTGCGAGATTCACGCTCCCAAGATTTAACGATCGAGGGAGTTGGGAAGAGATATGTCTTCGTCCGGATTAGTAAGTTCTTCTATAGAAATTAGTCCGTAGGGAAGATTTCTCGTAATGATATTTCTAACCCTAGGTGAACTCGGATCGCTAGAAGTTGGTGAGATAACCCGAGGATGTTTCTAACATGTACATCCGCCTGTGCCCGTAGATTTCTGGTGTTCGGGCTGACAATTCACTGCATGAGAAATATTTTCGTTGACTTCCGTAAACCTAAATCGGTTTCGGAATATATTCGTTGTAGGAATTTGATGACTGTGATGTATCACAATAGCAGCTTACCTTCTCGTTGATTCAAGTCTACTTTCGCTACCGTGTGGCACCGCAGCTCGAAGCCCTTCAAGATGACCTCGTAATTCGTGAAGTTTCCCTTGTATTCTCCGGATTGTCTCGGTAATTCGCTCACGATGAAAAATTATCTAATCACACGCAAACAAAGAAAAATTTCAATGAAAAAACACCTAAAGTCTCTAAGAAACAAACAATTGAATCACTCGCTTAAAAATCTAAGAGTTCAAACCACACACAAACAAGTAAATTTCCGTATTAAAATCACTAGTTGGTGATGAAATCCAACTTAGTAGAGTTTTAACACGAAAAGGGCAAATGGAACAAATACTTCCGACAACCTCGCTTAATGAAAAAACAAGACCGGCATGTCAGTTTCTTCACATAACCATCTTATGAAGAGAACTTCGCAGAGTCCAAGTGAGTCTAGTCGACGTCCGTTCCGTGTCAGTGATCTTCCCTCCACCGTCACCTTAGGGAAAGAATCCTAAAGATTGCGCTCTAAGGTTACCAATCGAAACACACATACCCTGGGAACAACTACGATCCGACACAGCCCAAGGGCAAGAGTACTGTGCTCAATCCCTTGAAGGCCCTTGGTCAGTAATCTGCCATTTACCGATATGACCCCCGTTCCTCGACAATGGTCTATCCGAGGTTTACCGTTTTTAATACGTGTATATCTTCTATCGTTCCCAATGAGGAAGGATTGATTACCCCACCGGTCTTATATGATCTCGTGCTTAACTCCTTTAAGAGGAGCTTCCGCAGCATACATGTAACAACCGGAATTCTTCCTACCGCAAGATATATCTACTTGTTTGTTTTATCTATCTTGAGAGTTAATTAATCCCTACTCCAAGATACTAGCCTAAGTTTATATTGGTGATGAGAGCCCTAGAAATAAAAGATTACTAGATAAATTTATTTAAGCATTTTAAGAGCTATTTCAAGTCAATGGGTATGGAATGAAACTTTGTATGATGAAGACTCTGATTTCAAAAATACCTAAAGTGCACCCATGATGATATTCAATCCTTTTCTTCAATGAACTTTCTATCTGTGTTAAAGATGAGAATGCAAAACTCTAAACTCCTTCAAATATGAAAACTAATTTAAAGAAATCTGCTCGCCCTTTCAATAATTCATCACCACACGAAAACTTTTTCTTTTCCAAACAAGAGGCTACAAAACAATTCTCTTTCGAAAGAAATCTACAAAAAATTAAAACTATTCAAAACTACAAAGACTAATCTTATAACTAATTGCAGATCTAAATTGAGTAGAAGTTTTTTAGAGCTTTATGAATGTTTCTCTTAGTTGTTTCAAACTACAACCTATTCGTTCGTATAACAAACAGATCAAAAAACACTCAAAATATTGTTTTTTCAAAACACTCACAAAGAATAAAACTAAAATTCAAAACTTTGAACCAAGTTCTTTCGAATATCACAAAGAAACTAAAAGGCTTAATTTCGAAGCCACAGATGTTTCCAAAATCAGGCTGATTCAAAAGACAAAAAGAGACTGTAATGTAATCCGAGACACCTAAAATTGTCAAAAGTTTGAATTACTACAAAGACCAAACAAGAAAACAATCCAATTCCAGAAAGTCTTCAGAAAATCATCAAAACACTAACACCGTTGGAGTTCATTCACAATGAATTCTTGATAGACACAATAACCAACAAGTAACCAAAGATCTAAAAATTAACCGTAAAAGAAACCTAGAAATTTTCTCAAAATTTTTACAGGTCCGTACGTGCGTGTCGACAGTGGCGTCCCGCACCGTGTTCTCGTAAAGAACGTGCGAAAATCGCTCGACCGTCAAAGCAGTGAGTGCGGTCCTAGAAAAAATTCTAAAAAACTCAAAACACTTCTAAATTTTTAAAAATGGTAAAAGTTTGAAAGTACCCGCACATGTGAATAAATCAAAACCGTTAAAAAACGTTTTCTCGAAGTCAAAAATCAAAGATAACCAAGAACAAACAAGTTCTTCCCCGAAGATGGTCGCCATTTTGTCAGTAGATTAACCGTCTTGCGACAAGACCGATCTCTAAAGACAAAAGGTAACTAGCAATAAATAACAATTATACGACCCCAAGCACATAAGATTTATAAAAACACTATACTGTGTAAGGCTCACCTTATGTCCAACGCTTGCTTGATTTTGTTGAAGTCCTTCCCGTGGCATCGAAAGAACGTTCCTCGCATATCCGCAATCACAAACAAGCAAAACGTACGTTAGCACTCGTATGTATACATTATCATAAATCATACTTATCATAATGATCAAGGAATTTATGGAAATAAACCATGAATTGATGCTTTAATATAAATGAGTATATTTGTATTAATTTGGAAGATAGAAAACCTTACAACCTCGGTGTCTTGATGCGGCAGGTGTCCTCTCTGTCCCGAAGGTAAAACTTCCTCTTCACTTTGAAAAGCATTGCACTTTTCGAACTAAGACAAATGGAGATGAGTGATTTAACCTCGCGTAAAGTCTTAACAATTCAAGTCCTGATCTCAACAAAGATTAACTTCAAATCCATAAGCTTGAAACTCCCTTGAGGCTACCCAAGGCCTCTTTTATAGTGAAAGAGAGGAGGTTTCTAGTTCCAAATACATGGACAGATTCTCCTTCAAAGGACAGCCTTACATCAAGGGGTTAGCTCCATCAAGTGAGGGATGCATGAACCTCTTCAAGGCGTATCCATTCTCGAAAATTTCGTCTAGAATCTTCTAGAATTCACCCTGGAATTCACTTTTTATCTTCATTTTCTCGCCTTTTTATGTTTTGCGCAGGTCCGCACTCTATTACACAAAGAACGCAAGCAGATGGTTCCGGCAGCAAAAGCTCGAGATTTAGGTGCGTGGACTCAGTGGAATGTACAGAGAAAGTGCGACACCAATTTTTAGGGATTTTAGGGATTTTTCTCCCGATTTTGAAGCTTGACATGAGGAGTCGGGTATATTGACTTGCAAAAGGAGGAAGTATGAGTAATGATACCATACTATGGTAAAATGTCAAGGTGACAATAGTAACAGACCTAATACCTAGTGGACCAAATTTACTTGAAGACTCACTAAAATGAAAAAATTTGACCTCGATACCTTAAAATCACTTTGTAAGAGCATGTTTGATCACTAGAGCAAAGGTCGTAAAGACCCACACTAACATCGTCTAATGGGGATGGTAGCTCCTTGGAGGTGCCAAGAACTACGCATCTGAAAGCAGACAGTTGCCTTCATCCATCGTGGGTGTCGGAGTAAAAACTCAAGCCGAAATGCAATGACTCAAAACCGATGACTTGAAGACACAAATTGACTTCACTCAACTAAAATCGACTCGGTACTTAAACACACCTACAAATTGGAATCGTATGGCTCAAAGTAGAGCTTATTCATCAAAACCTACTCTAACAGTTTCATTCATCACATGATCAAGTGAAATGAAACAACCAATGCAACCAAGTAAGTATTCCGACTGCTGTTTGAATTCTTCGCAAGTGCTCGCTTATGAACAACAAGAGAGAACTACCAAAAGGAAACTCCCATGAAAACTTGGAAATAGATCCGTTGAATGATATGGATTCTCTATCCGCCTCCAAAAACACTGCATAAGGATCTTGAAGTTCATGCACACTGGGACTTAGCTCATCCAATGGATTACTTCTCTTCTCTTCATACCATGAATGAAAAATTTTCTTTGAGCTTTGTGATGAGACTCCTGCTAAAAATGACAAAAAGACCGGCTGCCAGATCAATTTTATATCAGCACACGTTTCAAGCTCACATGTAGTCAATAGAGAAAGACTTTGACTGCAGACATCATCCAACACATCAACTACTGGATCGTGAAAAACTTGAAAATACTACTGCAACCCATTTTCTATTGGTTCTAATGGGATTACATGTTTTTATACAAGCTGCTCATTTGAATATTTACTATGCCAATTTCCCTTCAAAAACTGAAATGATTCAAAATAGGAAGGTACGGAATCATCTTGCATCATTTTATTGTATGTGCCAGCTTCCAAGTCCTCATCTGCAATTTGATAATAAATGGCATTAGGGGGTTGCAAATTTGGATATGAGAAGTCTTGAAAAAGGTTTTCATTGCCCTCAAGATGGTCGAGATCAAGACTTGTCGACAGTTGATTTCTGATTGCATGGAAGTTGTCTATGATGAACTGAAACGAATCAAAACAAAAAGGCAAAGATCCTTCACTTACTTCAAAATTTTCTACACTTTCCTTGTCACTGTCATAGCTGATATGCATCGGTTGATCACTGTACTCGAGCTACTGAAAGTGAAATTCCTCCTTCCACAAACTAGCTACTGATTTGTCTGCAAGATTAGCTTCGTTTTGGAGAACATAATCATCATCATACTGATCAAACTGAGGCAAATCATCAGTATAAAACACATCATCAAGCATATCATTATCATTATCAGATCTCTCTTCTCCAAGATGATCTATAAAACAATCATTATCAGATCTATGATGACTAGGATAAGAAACAAAATGTTTTGGATCAGCAACTTGTTCTTCTTCAATCAGCGAGCCATGGGCTTGAACATTATACTCATTCCTTGTGGTGATCTTTTTCATCATCTCTTCCGCTACACTTACCAACATGTAAAGCTTTACCTATAGAGATGTCGATTCCTCTGGATCTATGTTTTTCATCTCTTCTTCTTTTAAATTTTCCCTTCAGATCAGCAAATGAGCCTCTACATCTACTTCACTGTTCTGCATCTCTTCAAGTGTTGCAAGATTCCTTTCTCTTAGCTGAAACTCCATTTCTGGATCAAAGGCATCGGGGTAGTGCAAGAGAGAAGATCCAGGAGGAGGCCTTATATTAACTGGCATCGAATAATAAACTTGGTTAAATTTGGTAGAAAACTGTTGTACTATCTCCCCTAGCAGTATTTTCAGCTGTTTATACTCTTCTATAATCAAGAAAAGGTTCTTTATGACCACCCACCTGTTGAGGAAAACTTTGACGAACTGCTGGAAATATGAGATGCTTGCATCAGGCAAGGTTTTGAACCAACTCTTGACTTTTCCTTGCAAAGAAAGAGAAAAAAGCCTAATACTGACATCCTCTTCATCAACTTCAAAAAGGTCAAGAAACGACTCAAAATTCAAAACATGTCTCTCAGCAGTGATGTTGTCGCGTTCACCATCAAATATTGGTAGATATAGGTCATGATGTTTAGGGAAAGCATGAGATATTGGAGGTAAAATCAGAGGCTTGTATCAATCTGGAATTTTACAAGGTATAGGGTTATGTAAAGATGTTGCAGAATCAGTCTTGGTATCTTGAGGTTCATCAGTTTGAAGATGGTCATCACAAGATTCAGAAGAAAGGTCTTGATCAAGCTCAAAAGCATGCAAATCTTTGGTATTCACAATATTCAAAGGGAAGGAATCAAATGCAAGTCGAGGATATTTTCTCAAATACAATATACTTTGCAAATCCTTCTTGACATTCTTGGGAAAAGAGAAGAAATAATTTATGACAAACAACAAAATGTCTTGGATGAAATTCCAACTTGAATACCTGAACTTTCCATATTTTTCTTTCATGTTTCTGCTAATCATGTTCATCCTCCAGTGGAATCCTTGGATCTGATCTCGAAACTAATTTAGAGTTGCCAGGTGAATGATTTTAGCCTTGCGATGTCTGATCATTGTCCACCATCAACAATCAGATCTAAACTTGATTACATTTTACTGAGGAAACTAGATGTTCATTTCATAAACTAGACTGGAGATTGATTGAAGCAACATTCATCTACTTTCGCTAAGGCAAAGCAAAAGCGTTTCGAAGGCTACCTGGCTAACTTCAGGCTCCGTCTGTAGTTTATAAAGCAAACAACAAAATTTTATCCCCAGTATGGTCGCCACTATGTTATGGCCTAAATCCACCTCATACTGAGAAAGGCAGAATCAAGGGTAACATCAAACCACGCTTAATCTGGTAGCTAGCCCTACCAGATCGGGAGAGGGCTCTCTCCTGGTAAATCTCAGCAAAAAAAAATCAGTGAGGCTTGAGATGACTTGAATAAAGGCTGATTTTAGGCTAGGTATATATGTAAAAGATTTTGATTTTATTTTGAGGGTGTTTGTTGGATCAATGGGAAAGGCAGATTTTGGGTCTGGGAAATGAGTAGTTTTGCAGGGATCTGAATGGAGCAAGGTAGGCACTTGATTTGAAACTTTCAATTTGAAGGAAATGGAGAGTTTGAGAAAGGTGAAGAGCTGAAGAGGGCAAGAAAACTTCAAGGATCCTCTCCAAACAGCTGAAAACATAGAAAATTAAACAAACTCTAGGTAGAGCACTGCAAACCCTAATGAACTCTACCTTTAACCTTGTTCATTTAACTTAAGAAGAAATAAGAAGGAAAATGGTATACATGAAACAACAGTAG